>CAUYPK010052027.1:0-67864 GCA_963574355.1 Loris lydekkerianus | reverse complement strand
TTGGCATCTGCTGGGATGTCTGTATTCCTGTCTGCTCCCCAGCCCAGAGTTCCAGCCAATTTCAGCTGATGCAAACCCCATTAGGACTGTGAGCCTGCCAATGCTGGTTCTCTTGGCTGACTCCCTTCTCGAGGACTCAGGAAAATTCACATTCCTTCCCTCACCTCTCTGAAAACATTCAGGCCCCCCTTACCCTTACAGCCCACTTTTCCAAGCCATCATGGTGCGAGGATGTTGTCCCCTAGGCTTCCCTCTGTTCTTGGATCCCTAAATTCCTATGGGAATTATGTTGCTTCATAGAACCATTCTCTATTAGTTTCCTGGGGCTGCTGTTACCAATTGCCACAAAGAGGGTGGCCTATAGCAACAGAAATGTGTTCATTCCTAGAGGCTACAAGTCAGAAATCAACATGTCTGCTGGGCCATGAGCTCTGAACGTCCTGGAGAGGATCCTGGCTTGCTTCTTCTAGCTTCTGGAGATTGTGATAATTCTTGGGCCTCTGTCTTCCTATGGCTTTTCCCCGTGTTTCTGTCTGTGTCTTTGTGTCTTGGAACCCCAATCATTGGGTTGGGTTTACCCTCGTCTAGTATGACTTCATCTTATTTTGATTAGGTCTGAAAAAACTCTACTTCTAAATAAGGTCACATTTACAGACAGGAGGGCTGAAGACTTTGCCTTATCTTTTTGGGAGACACAATTCAATTCATAACACAGTCCCTTTCTTGAAGCATATATTTTAGGATTGCATCACCTCTCTCTCTCTCTCTTTCTGTCTCTCTCTCTCTCTCCTCCCCCCCACCGATTCTTCTTTCTCCTGCAAACCAAAAATATTTTAAACTCTTCTCAGGTGGGAAAAACACTATCTTTTGTTGAGTATTCTACCAAATCTTCTTCCCTTAGGTGTAGACAGCAGTTTTTCATTTCTGTGTTGTATTTAAAAGCCAGGAATTCATTATTTTTGTCTTCTGGCTTCTGGGCTGCCCCTTCCTGGAGGCAACAGATGTCTCCTGTCTAGTGACAGGATGGGGAAAGGGTCCTGAGGAAATGGGCAAGGAGGGAGACATGTATTTCTCAATATCATCCTGGCACTTATATGTATTGTTGAGAATACTTTTTGAGTCTTTCTTGATTTTCACTAGTTTTCCAGCCTTCTGCCACCATTGGAATCTTTTGGCTTCCACAATTCCCATAAAGAGAGAGAGTTAAGAGCTGAGAGGACAGGCCATGTTTTCAGAGCTGGCCCCCCTGCCCGGTGCGAAGGCTGTGCAGGCTGCGGGGGAGAAGGCTGGGCCATAATGCTAACAAAGGCCTTCCTGTCCACCCAGTGGAGCTGGTGGAGACGGGAGAAGAGCCATCTGACTAGAGAGTATCCCAGTGCAGCCCGAGATCCCATTTTGGAGGTTTATTTTGAGGGATTTGGTCCACTTCTCCAAGACTCCTTCTTTAAAATACAGACACCAATGGGAGCCACAGAAACCTCAATGATGGTTAGATCAGCATTTTTCAGTACTTCCAAAAGCAAATCCTCTTTTGACAAACAAAAATAGTGTGGCTTTCTTTAGAGTTACTTGGAATGTCAAAGTAAATAGAATGTCATGCTGAGAAAAGGAAAGCAATATTGTTTTCACCACTTCTTCAATTTTCACCTCTTCCGCATGAAGGTGGTGGTGGTGGGGTTTTAATCCTCCCCACTAGGGCACTGCTTTGGAGCTTTAAAATCCTGATTGTCCCCCCTCGATTTGGAGAACAAGTTCTTGAGAAAGTGGGTCTTGCACAGATAAATTTCAGGAATCGGAGATGGGGAGCATGGGGAACTGAATGAGAGGAGTTCTTGCAGGGAAGAGGGATCTTGCAAAGCACCAGAGCAAGGTTATGTCTGGCAGTATGAAAACACACTGGTCCTGGGGGGCCCTTGGGGAAATGGGCGCAGCGTGTGGGTACAAGGGAGGGTGGAGAGATGTCACTGGGCAAGATGTACATAGACCCTGGTTGGAGCCCTGGGTCTGTTGCTTGCAAGTCACGTGACTGGCCAAATCCCCTAACAAAACAGTGGTCCTATGTAGCACCAGACTGACTGCTCAGCAGTCCTGTAGGAATTAGAGGAGATAATTCCACATCAAATTGCTCACCCAGTGTTAATTTCCTACTCACCCCCTTCCTCATTCAGACAAGCCTGTTCGTAACAATTCACTCACTGTGTGGAAGTGGGAGCCGGGCTGAATCCAGATTATTTAGAAATAGTCTGGTTCTCATGTCATTTCATCACCAACCTCCTCTCCAGCCATAGCCACAAACTTTGAGGCATGGTTGTCCCAAAGCCATTCCTATTGTCAAACTCTGGTGGCTACAGGAGGCTCTGCTCAGGAAACTTTGTTCCCTGAAAACTTGAAGTTAGTTCAAGTCTGATGACAAAGGGCATTTCAGGCTGGAGTGGTAGCAAGACTGCCCTTGAGTACCAGCTCGAATGGGCCTTAGCCTGGGAGGCTCACACCAATGCCAGGAGGTAGGCTAAGCTCTCTCTACCCAGATGACACAGATGGCTGCCTGCAAATATTGCCCCCTCCTTTTGACAAAGTAGATGAAGTAGGTTCGTTCGTTCACAGACAGAGAAAGGGATATTCTCTGAGGTGAAGGAAGGAGTTAAGCCTGCTGTTAACCTTTAGAAACTAGAAAAAAAATAGACGGGAAATAAGATTGAGGTCTCCAGTTAGCGTTTTTGTTTTTTTTTAACAACCTGTCAGATTTAATTAAATCAACGCAAGTCCCCTTTAAAGGGCTGTGTGTGGTTGTCCTGCATGGTTGGAGGAACTTGATCCAAGAGGCAGGAAGGGCTTTGGTAGCTTGCCAGCTTCTGTCCTCTCCCAGGCAAAAACACTAGTCAGCACAGGGGTGCTCGTCGGTACGTGCACCCAGAAGGCCATCAAATGCAGAGCTGGCAACAGGTCCTGAGGCTCAGCACAGTGTGGGAGTTTTGCCAAAAGTCCAATACATCTTTCTCCCCTGAACTGGTCTAGACTTTGTCTGCAATCTGTCTGAGCATGTATGTACCGAGTTCCTAAGCTACAGCTTCCTCTTAATAGTTCCTCTTTATTCCCCAAGGCACTGGGGAAACACTCAATGGGACTAAACATCCATTCTCTCAAGCAAGAGACATCTATTTAATGAGCAACCTTTATAGGCAAAAATAATATATTAATAATATATTAATACAATAATAATTAATATATCAATTAATACAATAATAATTATATATTAATTAATAGATTAATGATTATATATTAATTAATAATACATTAATAAAGATACATTAGTAATATATAGTGTTATATATAAAATGATATAGATCAAAGTGATGATAACAGCAAACATTTATGAGCCAGGCACTGTTCTAAGCACTTGGCATATTTCCAAAATACAAATAAAAAAGTAAATGCTAAAGTGTGCATGTCCCAAATTGTGTTATTCATCAGACAAACCTGGACCACCTCATTCCAAGCACATGGTTGAGGGGACCGCCTGGGTGTAGTCATGTGACTCATTCTGGCCAATGAGTTTTGAGCAGCAGTGATGCAAGTCGTTTGCAAGCCAGAGTACTTAATTTCTGCTGTGGGACCCTTCTTTCTCTCCCCATGGCACACTGACTTGCAATTCTGGGGATCACAGTGCCCTATCAACCTGTAATAGTCATGTGGCATGAGCAGGAAATAAACCATGTTTTTTTAAATTTTGAGTCACCATTATTTGAGTGGTGCCTATTCTAAACTGTGATTAAACTTATACATTCACGGGTTATTTCTGAAAAGATATACAAAAATCTGGCAATAGAAAGAGAACTAGAATCAAGAGTGAGATACTTTTTGAGTATCTCTTTTTTCACCTCTTCTGCATGAGGGTGGGGGGGGTTCTAACCCTCCCCACTAGGGCACTGCTTTGGGGCTTTAAAATCCTGATTGTCCCCTTCAATTTGGAGAATAACCTTGCTCTGGTGCTACTTTCATTCTTTTGGTACTGTGTGTTTTGTTTACCATGTCCATATATGAACCCCTTTTCTATCCTCTCTAGCCCTAAATTGAAGCAAACGAATGAATGAAACGTATCCAGCAGACACTGTGTGCTGGGCATGGTGCCAGATGATTAGGAAACAAAGTTTTAAGCTATTCCATTTTCCTACCTAAGGGCCTGTTTGGCTGATCTTCCTGATTTTTCTCTGGTTATATCTTGCTTAAAAGGGTCCTCTCCCCCTCACCCCCATCCTACAATGTTCCTCTTATATGCAGAGCCAGAGAAACAAAGAAAATGAAGCCAGAATCTTTCTGGCCAGGTCAGAGAAGTCTAATCAAGCCTCCCTGTTATGGTCACTGATGCCTAATTTGGAGTGAGCTTGGGAAAGGATGCGATAATCTCAAGGCCTCTCAGCCCACTGCATGGGTAAGCGGTACTGCAGCTGGGTCACTTGAGGGGCTGCTGGACTTAAGCCTGGAGTAGGCTGTGTCTTCAAAAAGCTTTTTTATTTTTCCTTTTTTTTTTTGAGACAGAGTTTCTCTCTGTCACCCCGGGTAGCGTGCCATGGCATCATCGTAACTCACAGCAACCTCAAACTCAAGCTATTCTCATGCCTCAGCCTCCCACGTAGCTGGGCCTACAGGCACCCACCACAATGCCTAGCTAGTTTTTCTATTTTTACTGGAGATGGGGTGTCATTCTTGCCAAAACTGGTCTCAAACTCTTGAGCTCAAGCAATCCACCTGCCTTGGCCTCCCAGGGTGCTAGGATTACAGTCATGAACCACTGAGCCCGGCCATTGAAAAACCTTTTGAGTGAGCCCAAGTGGCAATCTTCTTTGCATAGGGCTGGGGCCAGGGCACCTGTTAGGGTTCATTAGTCAGCTGCTGAAATCCAACTTCAGTGGTTTCACCAAATAGGGAGTTATTGCTTCCCCCAATAACAAGAAGCCCAGGAGAGGCCACCCAGAGGACATATGGCAGTTTGTGCTGTCATCATGCCTATCAGCTTATGGCCATAAGATCACATTGGAGCTACCTCATACCTCCCATCAGCATTCCTGGCCATAAAAAGAAGTATAAGAGAAGAAGGAGGGTCAACATCCATGTCAGGAGTGCACAGACTTTCTCAAAAATCCAATTTGTATTGGCAGGAAACATAGGGAGACAGCCAGGCAGAATAGTAAGAGCACTGACTCTACAAACCAGGTTCAAATCCTGACTCCACCCTTTAATAGTTGTGTATTCTCACGCTAGTTACCTGACTTCCCTGTACTTTAGTTTTCCCATGGATAAAATAGGGATAATAGTGTCTACTTCATAGAAACATCGAGGGGACTAAATTACAAAGTGCTGAGAACCATGTCTTGACTGTAGCAAGTGCAAACTGTTTGCTAAGTAAACCCTGCTACACCTTCTGCAAGGGGGCTGGGAAGGTGAGCACTGCAGTTGTGTGAACTGCCCTGGGCAAAAGCAGAGTCCCGTTGGTAAGCGGAAAAGGAAGAGTGATGCTGGGCAGGCACTCAGCAATGTCTGCCACAGCCAGCAGGATAGACATGGGTCAGAGTTTGAGTCTGACAGGTAAGGCGACCAAGAGAGCTCTATCTGAACCAAAGCCTTAGTCAGAGCTCAGATGTAGGGAAATAAAACGAGGCCACCAGTCCAGAAGCATGGTCTGGGTGAGGCCTAGGAAACAGGCCTAGCAGCTGCAGGAGAAAAGAAATGTAATATAATAAATAATAAGCGATCTCATGTACTGAATGCTCTACTTGCCAAGTATTTTATGTATTATCCTATTCAGCACCCCTGTCAACCTTGGCAAGATATTATTCTTCCTCCCATTCTACAGATGAGGAAACTGAGGTTCAGAGAAGTTCAGCAACTAGCTCAAGGTTACCCTGTCCATAAGTGTAGCATGAGTACCAAAGCCTTGGCCTTAAGCCTTCTGCCTCTCAGGTTTCTATCAACTGCCTTAAGTGAAGAGCACTCCTTACCATCTAGAGCAGTTTTTCTCAACCTTCCTAATGCTGCAGCCCTTTAATACAGTTCCTGTGGGTTGCAACCTGCTGATCTAGAGGATATAAAGACCTGACACCATCCTATATGATACTGCATTTGTCCTCACTCAGAGGGCTTGGCTGCTGGCGTGTCCTGGGCTTCCAGCAGCCACCTGCTGAGGGTATCGGGGCAGGGGCCAGGATTGAGCAGTACCTGGGTGGGGATAGTCACAGGTAGGAGGTTGACGGAACCAAAGCCAGGTGCTGTGGAGGCTTGGTGAGGGAGGCTGTGCTCTGGGGCGGTGCTATCCTGCTGCGAGCTGTGCTTCAGGTCTGAGAACACTGCAGCATCTGTGTCTGGCAGTGGCACTTGGAGAATGGAGGGCCATTAAGTTCAAAGCAAGATCCCTGTGAGCAGTAGGGGCTGAGAGATGGGAGAGTGGGTAGGACAGAGCTTTGGGCCCAGGAGAGGATACAGGGGAGGACTAGGCAAAGGTCAGAACCTGGCTCCAGAGACTGGGAACCAGAGGACAGGAAGGAAGCGCTCAGGAGGGACACCTGGTCCCATTCACAGGGTGATGTTCAATGATGACACAACCAGTAAGGCAAGGGGTGACTGAGCAGGCAGCCATGCTGGGATGTGAGCCTGGAGCCCCCTTCTATGCCAGGAACACTGCTCCTTTAGTTTCTGTACCATGGAGAGATCAGGGGTGTCTCAGGAGATCCCAGAGGAAGGCTGCAACTGTGATTTTCCAAGACCTAAGAGAGCATTTCAGTGTTTTAACCATTATCACATCTGGCTAAATGTCAGCTGCACACCCAGCAGCTGGATTGCAGACACCTTCCCCCTCACTGTGGCTGTTGGTTACCAAAGGGCCCTTGTCCTGCTCCCCATGTGCTCAGGGCAGAGCAGGGCCTCGCCTGCAGGCCCCCAGAGGCAGGGCTGACCCCTTCCCCTTGGTTACGTCTTTGGATTTTCCAGTCTGGAAAAAGAAAGATAGGAATCGTTTGCCTTTTTGTTTTCCATTCTGAGATATTTGTGGGGATCGGGCAGCTGTTTGGAGTTTCTCGTGGAAGCCCAGTCCTGCCTGGGGCTGAGAGGTGGGCACAGGTGACTTGCCCACCCCCGCCCTCTGGAACAGGCCTCACAGAAGTTACAGTGCTCATCCTCTGCTAATCACTCCATTTCTTTAGGCAGCGGGATTTTTTGTAAAAACCCTATTCCATTTCTATCCTGTCACCCCCATCTCCACCCCCACAAGCTGCTTCCTACCAACAACAATTTCAAAATTGATCTTTGAAATGACTCTTCACTTAAATCAGCTTCTGAGTTTTAAAGGGTAAGAAAATGTCTCTTACTCATTTAGACTAAAATAATGCGTCCATTAACCGTGTTAGAGACATGTGAAGTCTACTGCCTAGAAATTATCCATTAGCCCTATTTCAGGTTCTCCCACCTGCCAGCCTTCCTCCAAGCCTGTCGCAGAGCAAAGTTCTGAACCTTCCGCATCATTTTGATGCTACTTTCCTCCAAAGACTTACTTTGGATGGCTCCCCCTTACCTTCAGGGTAAAGTCCAAATTCTTCAGCCTGTGATCTGACTTCGGTCCTCCCTGTCACTCTAGACCTGGGAACTCCAGGCTCCTGCTGGACCAGACATGTCATGACTTCAGCCCACCTATTCTGCCGCCTGCTGGAGAGACTTCATCCAATCTCACCTGTCAAATCCTAGCTGTCCTTGGAGGGTGGGACTGAAATCCAACCTTCTCTGAGCAGTCCTTCCAAATCCTGGCTTGGAGGATTAACCTCCTCAGGCTATTCTTCCACTGAACCTACTCATTATCTATAGCAGCTTCCCGGCTCCTCTCCCCTGTGCCCATCCAATCCCTTATCCTCCAGCTATCTCTGCTCTTCGTTATCCCTTGAGCACAACTCATGCTACGCTGTGGTTTTTGCCCCTGTGTATGTTTATCCCTGGATTGTCTTCTTCCCTCTTGTCTGTCCAGCTGACTCAAACTCATCTTCCCAGAGCACCGTTTCTTAACCTTGACCCCACCTTAGAGTGTTCAGCCAACCAACTGGGATGTGTTCAAAAACCCAATGGCCAGGCTTCACCCCGCAGCAACCAAATCAGACGCTATAGGTATGGGATCCAGGCATGAGAGCTTCAAAGTCCTCCAGTGAGTCCAATGTGCTGCCAAGATTGAGAACATCTGTTCCAGAATTGCCTCAACCTTTTCAAACAAGTATTTGTTGGATGAATGAATGAATAAATACACAAATGGATGGACAAATGGATGGGAGGGAGGATAGATGGAAGGGTGGGTGCTGTTCAGGAATAACCATGGGCTGCCTTCCACTTCTAGACCCACTCCTGGAAGGCAGGTGTCAGCCCCACTACTCCAGCAATGCTGTTCTCTTCTACTACTCCCTTATCCTTTTACTCAGCAAAGGTGCTGAGTAAAATTTGTGGACATTAGTTGAGTAGTGGCTTATTATCTACTTAGTTAGATAACCTTGGTTGCCAGGTTATCTACTGAGTGGTTTTCTACCTTTACCTACAAAATGCTCGTTTTGCCCTAGACCAGAAGGGAGCCCTGGTAAAAATGAAGGGTTCTTCTTGTAATCTGTAGGGGAGCTTAGAATTTTCTCTGTTTTATTCTTTCCTTTCAAAACGTTCCTTAAAATTTTTGCTCCCCGCTACTGATTCGTTACTAGCAAGTATTGATAAATCAATATGATTAAGTACAGAAGCAAACCCATAAAGGAAATCTCTAAAATATGATTAGAAAATAACTTCTAGAGGATGTTTCTTCTGGATAAATTGATTTCCTTTCCTCACCTCCCTTCTTCCTCCCATCTTTCTTTACACAAACAACTATTTAGCATATACCAGGTTCCAGGCACGGTGCTTGGACTGATGACACGATACAGATGTGGTCTTTTTTCTGATATGAAATTTGCTGTGATTATTTGAGTACTCCATGATTTCCATTAGGTGTGCTATGAATTCTAGACACTCCACCTCCTCAACAAGGTTAAGATCCACTGACACTTTACAGTTTCACTCTACAATTTCACAGCCAGGCCTCATGGAAGACAATCAGTACACTGAACTGTCAGCTTACGTGGCTTGTGGTAGAGAAGGCAGGATAGCTAGGCCTTCTCAAGACCCCACTTTACCTTTGGGAACCAGCCATGGTCCCCCTGTAAGGATCCTGCTGACCTCAGCCGTCAGACCACACATTTCCAGATCTGCCCGAGCTCTGTGCTGTTGCTTCCATCGTTCCACCAGCAGGACCTCTGAGAGTTTCCATCTCGCCATCTCAACCCACCTGGTTGTGGAAGGACCCGCAAACTTTCAGGGTTATAACCCAGAAGTCCCCAACCTTTTTGGCACCATGGATGGGTTTCAGGGAAGACAAGTTTTCCACAGACTGGGAGTTGCGGGGGAGGGAATGATTTTAATATGAGTCTACAAGGAATCAATTTATTATGGTCTCTAGGCAGTCACACCTCTCTGCTAATGATAATCTGTATTTGCAGCCGCTCCCCAGTATTAGCATCACTGCTCCCCCTCAGATCATCAGGCAGTAGATTCTCATTAGGAGCCCACAATCTAGGTTGCTCATACGCACAGTTTACAGGAGGGTTCCTGCTCCTACTAATCTAATGGTGCTGCTGATTTGACAGGAGGTGGAGCTCAGGTGGTGATGCAAGGATCGGAAGCAGCTGCAAATGCAGATGAAGCTTCCCTCACTCACCCACTGCTCACCACCTGCCGTGCAGCCTGGGCTCTAAGAGAACGTGGGGCAGTACCAGTCTGTGGCCCAGGACTGGGAACCATGGTTATGTTTCAGTCTCAATGTGCGTGTTGACCCAAAATCCACATGTTGAGTATTAGGAGGTAGGTGATTAGGTCATGAGGGTGAAAGCTTTATGAATGGGATCACTACCCTTATACCTTATATTAGGGTCCTCATTAGAGCCTCCAGAGAGCTGTCTTGCCCCTTTCACCACGTGAGGATACAGAGACAAGATAAACAAGGAAACAGGCCTTCACCAGACACCAAATCTCCCAGCACTTTGATGTTAGATTTCTCAACCTCCATAACTGTGAGCAATAAATGTCTTTTGTTTCTAAACCACCCAATTTACAGTATTTTATAGAAGCCCAAACATGCTAAGATACAACAATAATTTTTTATGACAGTATGGGAGGAAAAAAACATAGAAAACAAACTCTGAGCAGCAATGAAGCAATCTAGTGAGCTGGACAGAATTGCTACCAGCTACCCCTTTCCTAAGCCTGGATTTCTCTACCAACCCTGCCCTTCAGTGAAAATGGTGACAGTCACTCCAATCTGGTGGGACAAGTCTCCTCCAAACCTGCTTTCTATGCTTGTTCTTTCGGTATTAGATGCCCTAATGCCGTCACTTTGTAGCTGTTCTTCTATCCACAGTGTCTCTCTCCCCAGAGTCCATTCATATTGCTTTCCAAAGAGTCCTGTCCATTCATGTTTCCTTCCAAAGAATTCTGGCATCCCTTTTTTCAAGGCCCTTTGCACATCCTAAGATATGTGTGGTGTATTTTCCAGACCTCAGGACAGTCTTTTCCACCTTATGGAACATTTGGCCAGTGTGTTTGGTTTGTCTGAACTATTTACTGATCTGTTGCCAAACTCTAGCCTTGAACAAAGCCAGGCTGTTTAACCTATAGGTCTTACTGTGCTCTGAGCCCTCCCTCCAGGGTCAAGAGTCTACCCCTTATGGAAGCTGTATGACCTTGGGGCTCTTCACCATCATCTCAGGCCTCATAGAGAGTCACTCCCAATTTCAAAGCCTAGATTTCACGGTGATTCTCCCAGTAAATGTCTGTGCTGCACATAAATACCACTTTTAACATCCAACTGTGGTATAAAGCAGGGGGAAAAAGGCATATGCTCTGATCACAGTATGGTCAAGCAATTTCTGAAAGATTCATCACTTAAGTAGAGAAAAGAGTAGAAATTTCCAAAGGCCACTTAATTGCACTCTTATAGACTATGGTATTTTAAACATTAATACTCTGTAACAAAAGAAACTAGAAGAAATTTGGATTAATCAAAGGCTGGAGCTGGAAGAGAGAACACATTATGGAGATTGATGGCTTGAGTTAGATAATCACAGAGAAATTTGCATCTTTCAAGAAAGTAATTTTTAAACTCTGGCCCTAAAACACTAGGGGGTCGCAGGGGGACTGCTGCAGGTCTCTAAGAATTCTATAAAAGCTTGGCTCAGAAATTGTACATATTTAACTATTTCTCAAGAAAACTAATAAAAACTTGCATATTCCAAGCTTTTGTTTCCAAAATTTCACTATCACTGGAGATCGCTGGTACTTTAATTTGCACACCAGCCGAACTTAATTTATAGTTAGTGTCGTAAATATGAGCCCATGAAACAAATTTACCTGTGTTAAAAATCAAACAATGTAGGCTATCAACACTGGTGGGAAAAGAAATTTTCATTTCCTTTACAACTGGTCCCAGGTTCCTCTCAGGTAGGGAACTGCCTTTACCTGCACCCCCCGCCCCCCATATCATGTTTACATTTATTTGCTTGTTTTATTAGGCAGATCCCATTCTCATCACAGCCCATCAGTCACACAGCTGCCACTTGTCCCTCTAGACCCACTCCCCTGGCATGCTCCTTCCCATTTCCGTCCATCCACGAGGCAAACTTGCACGGATACAGCAGGGGCCTCCTCGTGCCCTTTAAAAGCTTTCTGTTGGGTGAGTCAATGAGGAGCTCTAGTGGGACAAGGGAAGGAGGACGATGAAGTTCGGGCCCCTCGCTGGGTCCCTCAGCCTTAAAGGTCACTGACTTTCTCCAGGCAACTCTCTATTCCCTTTAAATGTGCAGCCTGCTCCTGCAGTCCCTTCAGGCTGCGAGCAAGGAACGGCTCAACTTCCACAGACTCCGGGTTTCTGTACTGCCTCCTATGGTTTCCCCACAGCCTCCCACACCTTCATACACACACCTCTCTTGAATTATCTTCATCTGGGTGTGCCATCTGCTTCCTGCTGGAATCTCGACTGATTCACCCTGCTCCTGGTCCCCTTCCAACCACCCTTAGGCACTTCCCTTGGTACGTGTTCTTGCGAAAGGGTGTTGTTTTGCATGCGTGTGTTTCAACTTCTTCATAAATGTTACTGAGTTATACATTTCATTTGGCTTCTTACCTTTCTCACTAATTACCATTTCTTAAAAGGTTCATCCATGTTGCTATGGCGACAGCTAATCTGTGGTTTCTAAGCTGCTGCTCCATCCTCTGCCATGTGAACCTGGCACATTTACCTATCCCATCTCTGGAGGACAGATACCCAGGTGGTTCCAGGTGGCTGGCACCACAACCAGTGCTGCCATGAAGAGCCTTGGATATGCCCCTTGGGGAGCTGTATAAGGATTATTTTTTTTGGACAGCATAGCAAGGGATAGAATTGCTGAATCAGGCAGTGTAAATCTACTTCATTGGATTCATTTAAGAGAAACAACTGTGCTCTATGGACTTCCACCGCACCCATCTGCCCTCCCGGCAACGGTCCCCAGGTGCTCCCTCCCCCAAATCCTACGGACACTTGGCACTGTCTCTCTAACTTTGCTAGTCTACTTAGATATAAAGTGATACCTTATTTTGTAATTTGTCCTTCTTTGATTATTGATTTTCAGCATATCCTCGGATGCCTTGATTTCCTCTTCCATAAGTTATATGTTCACATCCTATGGCCATTTTTCTACCTGGGGTTGCTATTTTTCTTTTCTTTTTTTAAATTTTAGATTCATATGAGCGTACAAATGTTTACGTGACATTGCTTTCAATTCTAAGTTAAAGTTCAAGTTGTAGTTGGGCCTCTCACCCAGGGAGATGCGGAACACCCTCCCATTGTGCACATTAGGTGAGATCCTGCCAGTCACCCTCCCTCCTCTCCCCTCCCCTTTGCTAGACTTCATGTAATTATTTATATATTTGGTTTCATATTCGTACTGAGTACACTGGATACTTTTTTTCTATTCTCGAGATACTTTACTAAGAAAAATATATTTCAACTCCATCCAGGTAAACACGAAAGATGTAAAGTCTTCATTTTCTCTTATGGCTGCAGAGTACTCCAGGGTATACATATGCCACAGTATGTTAATCCATTCATAGGCTGATGGGCACCTGGGCTGCTTCCACATCTTGGCAATTGTGAATTGGGGGTTGCTATTTTTCTTATTCATCCACAAGGGGTTCCCTGTATATTTTTAAATATCCCATTCATTTTATTTAGTTAATATTTTACATAATATTTTTATGTCTACATTAATAAATAAGACGTGACTTTATATTTCTTTACTTATATTGTCCTTACTGGGAGTAGCTTTATTAATAATATAGAGATGACTTGTTCTGTACAGGAGTCGGATGGCTCCTCACCGTTCATTCCATCGTCCACGTCACAACTCTCCCTCACCTGGGTCTCAGAGGAGGAGGACTGGGTGTAGGATATGAAAGAACAGGGGGTTTGGGAATGGGCCAGGCCTCCGTGAATGGAATGGTAAGTATCTGTCTTCCCCATTGAACTGTGTTTCCGGTACCTGGCACATGTATGCCAAAAATAAAGTTTAATTCTTGGGTGAGTAGACCAGTTCTTCTCTTTTCCAACTATATGATTTGTCAAAATTCAGGGAACTTTGGTTTTCTCATCTTGATCGTCAGAATAGTAATCATAAAACCATGTCCTGTACTGATGGTAAGGGTTAAATAGACAAAGCAGCTGGATCACCCTCTTGCCACATGGTGGGCATATGTGCGTGGAGGCTGGCTGAGGCATGATCCGCAGGCTGGGGACACCAACTGGCCAGAAGCAAGACTGATGTTTCTGCCTGGTCAAGTGTGTCAGCCTCCAGGAGCAGTAATCCAACAGGGCAGTGCTCCTCCCGACTTCCGGGGACGGCCCCCCTGCTGATGAGCTTGTGAACAGAGCCCTGATCAGAGAGGAGCCTAGAGAGAAGGGAAGAGGGAGACTTCGGGTCCCTGGTCTCCAGTGATTACTACAAGAATGGGGCTCTGATTACCTGGCCAGCCACTGCGCAGCTCCTCCACGGAGTGGCTGCATGCAGGGATCTGCTAGTAATTATGCCTTGAGTAAATGTTTTGCAAATGGGGTCTCTCCTGATGATTAGGAAGGGCTTTGGGAATTGAGAGACCCTCAGTGCCAGACCTTCCAGGCCTGCAGTATGTGCTTTCACCTCCACATAACTGTATGTTTATCTACTTGGGGGCTGCTGGGACCTCAGTTGGCAGATAACTACCAGCTACAAAGGCAGGTCTGCCCTCCAGGTGGTGTTTCTTCCTGGAAGGAGTGGGGATATCTTCTGGATTGTTTATCCTGCCCAGTGCCAGCCTGTGGCTCCCTCAGCACACCCTCTCTCAACAGGCAGTAGCTCACAGCCGGGGTGATGGGGGACTTTCCCATCTTTGGGGCAGGTGCCACTTCCCCTGGACGCAGCACAGTCACATCCACATATCCCATGGGGTTTGTTCTGGCCAGAAGTTCTCATGGGGTGGGATGCTCCTGTCCCCCAACAGGGCTCTCAGTCTTCGAACTACTGGTGTTCTGGGCCAGGTCATTTCACTGTGGGGGCCGCCTCTGTACTGTAAGGTGTTCAGTAGCACCCACGGCCACTAGACGCCAACAGTATGCTCCTCACTCCCGGTTGTAACAATCAAAAGGTTCTGCAGACATTGTCCAATATCCCTGGAGGACACAATTGTCCCTGGTTGAGAACCATGGCCCCTACTAGAAAGCGTTTCCAGTTGATTTCAATGAAAATACTAGGCCTGCTTGGGGGGGAAATGTAGATCTACAAGTTTTAAAAGGATTAAGGGACAGGTTGTTCAGAAGAGTCCATTTATCAATGCCTCCATCCATCAGTCAGCTCCAGGGTGGGCTCCTCCCATGCACAGGGACTGTTTCAGGACCTGAGGATTTAGCATGAAATAAGACACGTAAGACCCCTGCCCTAGTAAGGCCTGCCTTCTCCTTGGGATGGGCAGACCAGCAAGAAGCACACAGAGGAGATAATTTCAGGCTCAGGTAAGTGCTACAGGGTTGGTATGACCAAGAGTAACCTGACAAGGGATAGGTCACTAGGTTAGACAGGGGGTCAGGATGATGAGATGGACCAGCCCCTGAACTGTTCAGGGGAAGAACTTTCCAGGAAGAAGGAACAAGGAGGGCCAGAGAGAGTGGCATGGCAGAGTTTGAGTATAGCCAAGGAAGAGGAAAGAGGCTGGTGTGGCTGACCTGGGGACTACCTTAGAGCATGGGGTGAAGTGGAGGGAAAGCTGGGAGATGCATCACGGTCTGGTTTATGTTTTCGTTCAATTACCCCCACCCCTGCCATGATTCTCTCTAGTACTCTGACTCCAAGCATCCCCTGGCTCCACAAAGACCTCCAGCCAACAGAGCCTAACACTCTCTCATCACCCCTTGCCCTTTGAGTTCTCACTATCCTTCTTCCCAGCTTAACTCCCTGGCCCATCACCAGCAGCACTTCCTTTTGTATATCCCTGACTTCCTTCCCCTCTTTCTGCCACTGCATTGTCTAATCAAATTCCAACCCTGCCCGAGCCCTCCATGTTGGCCTTGAAAGAGCTGAATAGGGCTGGAAAGATACACACAGGTCAACCTGCTAGACATTAAGTTTATGTTCATAACCTCACAAGAACCTTCAGCACTGCAGGTAACACCCTTTGAGCCCCTAGTCAACTCGTTATCCGCTCTCCGAAACCCGTCCATGCCTTTTCCTCTCGCCTCGAACTACCTCTCCCTTCTCTTTCTGCCTCACATTTAGCTGACAGTCTTGCTTCTTATTTCCCTGCAGAAGTTTCTCCTCTCCCCACCATTAAACCCACCACCTACCTGCATCTGCACCCTTCCCGTTTGCCTGTTCTGTGGAGCAGTTGTTCATGAGCCTTTCTATTTGTACCCAGGAGGGAAGGCGCTCCTTTCTGTATTGTCATATCCCCAGTGTGTAGGAAGAGTGCCTTGCACTTAATAGGTTCTCAGTCAAAATGTGGTAGTGAATTAATGAAGGGGCTTTAAGCAGGAGAGTGACAAGATACACCTCCTGGTTTTAAAAGATCACTCTGGCTGCTGTGCACAGGATGGGTGTGGAAAGATGGGTATAAAAGCACAGAGTGAGCTAGGAGGCAATTGCTTTGGCCCCAGGCTAGATTAGGGTAGTCGTAGTGGAGACAGAGAGAAGTAAATAGCCCTCTGTCCTCTTCAGATGTAGAACTGATTTGGGGATGAAATTAACATGGGGAATGCCAAGAAGAGTCGAGGAAGATCCTTTCCCTACATGTGGAAAGGATGATAGTGCCTTGTGCTGAAATGGGCAAAATGGTGGCAGTTCTGAATAGGAAGGAAAGAAAGAATTTGGTTTTGGATGTATGGTCGTGTTACACTTGAGATGTCCTTTGGAGGTGTGCATGTGGAGGGGTCATTTATGCTGCTGTCAGGCTGGTCCTCAGAACCCCTTTGAGAGCTTCCTTGTATGACCTGTCCGCACACTGGTCACAGGTCAGCAGGGAGTTCTGCTCGTCATAGCTACTCAGGGGTCAGGCTAAGAGAGGCTTCACTTAACACTGGAGACTCAAGGAAAAGAGTCCCACTCTCCTATTGTCTAATCCAAGGACTGTACAATGGAACCAAGGATTCACCCCTTGATTTTATCTCTTGGATGATCAAGTTGGCAAGTACTTCCCTCATGGCATTTGTGGAGATGATTATCTTGGCACTTCCACGGGTGAGTAGATAATAACAACACCCATGTATTAAACGATCATTGCGTGCCAGGCCACGTGCTAGTCCATTTGCATAGTCTATCAGAAAAGCACCTTATAAAGATGTTTTATCATTTTACAGATGAAATACTGCCTAAAAACACTAATTAGCCCCAGATCAAAAGCTGGAGAGTTGTATCTAAGGTTTGAACTCAGGTACCTCTAACCCCAAAGTCCATGCTTTTAACCATGTTCTCAAATCCAAGTTATGTAGACTAAAAATGACATCCTCAAAGGTTTTATGGCAAACACTTTAGAAGGGTCCAACCTAGAAGGTTATTTCCTATAGCACGTATTTATGTTTTCTAAACACTGTTTCTGGAAGTGGAAGCCACCGTTGGCCACCAAAGCCACCAAGCTTAGGCTCGCTTTCTCAAGTAACAACAAAGGCAGATTGGCTGCTGCACAAACTGGTAACATGGAATTACTCCACCTCCGACCCTTAGACTCTATGTAAATCTAGCATGTGCTACATCATCACTTAAATGCCAAATGATCCTTCCTCATTGGTATGCCTTCATTGGTAGCAGGTCAGACACACAATAAATGACTCATTGTAAGATCACTCATAAGTGGAGGGTTGACTTCTATAGTCATTTCCTGTGGCTCCTGTCGCAAATGGCCAAGAATTTGTAGTTTAACGTGACACTGCATAATTCTAATACTGAAGATGAGAAGTCTGAAATCAGGCTTACTGAACTAAAACCAAGGCTGGTTGCTTCTGGAGGCACTGATGGGAGACTCTGCTCCCTGCCCCTTGCAGCACCTATGGCTGCCTATATTCCTTGGCCCGCAGCCCCTTCCCTCATCTCTACTTCCATCATCACATTTGCTCCTCCTCCTGCCTCCCTCTCATAAGAAGGAGGAGGTCCCCTACATCAAGTCCCCTAGATAATCCAGAATAATATCCCCATCTCAGGAACTTCCACTAAATGGCACATATAAACCTCCTTTTGCTATATAAAGTAATATTCAGGGAATGGACACTTCAAGTACCTTTATATAGCCTACAATGACATCTGTTCAAAGGACATCTAAACTTAAGAATAATATTTCCTCCAAGGTTTTCCTTGGCTCCTTCTTCAGATCCCGTCACATTCGAAACACCATGTAACCATCTCTCGGCCACCCCTCAGAAGTCCATCAAATGGCAGTTGTAACTTGTGTGAATTACATCTCTCACTGGTAAGACATAGCATTTAAGATTTGATTTTTCCCCCCCTCTTTCATTTTCAAAACCAAAAACTGTAAATGTCATTTAGTTAACAGGGTCTCACTCTAAATTAGAGAACATTTGTTCTAGGCACAAAGCTTAAATTAGGCCTTGACTTTCTGGATGCTCACATTTTTATAACCTCTTTTCCCAATCAGCTCTGGCTACCCTAGCAATGAGGAGACAGGGCTGAGACCACAGCATGCAGGCAGGGAAGTTCAGCTCATAGGGCACATTGCTGCCCCAGGGCCTGCAAGAGAGAAAGCCCACGGAGTGAACAACAGAGAACGAGTCAGTACTGGTGACTCTCCAAGGCTGAGATGCTCTCAAGCCATGGGGGGACAGTAGCTATTCCTTTACCTTCTGGGTAAGGTACATATAGAGAAGAAATAAACCCCAAGGAAAGAGTTAGGTTCATCTACAGGATCCAGGGATCGTGAATTCATTCATTATTAATTATAAGCCTCACAGCACTCATCACTGTGCTGGTGTTGCTCAAGATAGTAACCAACATGGTAGACAATGCTTTATGGTCTCATGAGACTTGCTACCCATTCTTTAGAAGCTGCTATGGACCATTCAGCAGAGGAATTATTTGGAATGCATGTCTCATAGTCTTCCAAATAATACCTCAGAGAATGTACACTGATCTTCCAATTTAAGAGGAAGTGATAAGTAGAGTAGGGGGAAGATCTGAGTTAAGAATAAGTCAAATGAAACCTGGGTCCCTACACTGTGGGTTCTGTGAGCCCTTGGACCTGTTTGAGGACTTGAGGGTATGTGGATTACGTCACACCCTCCTTGTTTAGGCATAGGCCAATTCAAATCGCTTACTGAAAGGATGAAGATAGTGGATCGGGTCCATTTGTAGAATAGCCCATTTTCATTGTGTTTTGTGCAATTGTTTCAATGGGGCCCTGGACCCAGCTGTCCAAAGACGGGCCATCATTTGAAGACAGCCATTATCACAGGTCAAAACTCATGTTTCAGTAAATGTGGTGCTATTTCTCAGAGGCAGAAGGTGACATATATTTTGTTCTCATCATGGGGACAGGAAAATTCTCATGCAAAGAAGCTGCTGCCAGGAGCCAGCGCACAAGGTGCACAGGGCTGGCCCTTATGGATTGTGGAGAAACAAGTGAAGACAGGCCTGGCTATTTTGAGCAGTAAAGTAGTTATTTCCATGAATGGCCATTGATAATGGTAAATTAGACAAAAGCAAAATGGTCTGTAATGACTGGCTGAATTATACCTTTGATGTGACCAAATTCTAATGTCAAGATCTAAAAGTCCAGAAAACTGGCTATGATGAATGCCTCTTTCTCAGTCACACTCAACATTTGAAAACAAAGGGTATACATGAGATGCAACATTCTTTCATCACAGCCACCAAGGCTTTGAATTGTGTGTCCAGCTTTGATCAGTGTCACTCCAACTGAGAGAGGAAACTAAGCCTGGCCCACCTGTAGCCCTGACCTAGGGATGGTGTTCCAGACGTCACCGGAAGTGGACACAGGAGGAAAGATTTAGGCTGTATACATGATGCATATGATAAAACTGTGAGTGATAGAGATAGGAGGAAGCCTTCATTCATTCAGCATTTTATAAATACATATTGAGCACTTAACTCAAAACTCTGTGAGGATGATGGGAATTCAATGGTGAACAAATCTTGGACCCTACCTGCACACTCTGCTGGGCTGATGCAGGGACAGTTGGTGGTTGCCCCTTCAGCATCCATTCCCATCCCTTACATACTCCACTTTATTCAGTTTGGGATTCCAGGTCTGGAAAGAGGCCCCATTAGCTGAGGCTAATCGCTCTGTCTAGGACTGAAACTAGGGAGCAGGACCCCTGCCTCTGGCCCCTCTTTGGGGAGGGCCCTACACTGATCTTCCTTCAACCATGCATTTTCCTACAAGACGAGAGTCTAAGGGACTGAGGGGACAGGTCCACAAAGAACCTGTACCTCCCCTTACAGACCACAGCCTAAGTACACAGGCTCTGCATCTGGGGCATGCACTGGCCCCTTCCCCAGTTCTGTCCTCCCGAAGGCAGATTATGCTCCCAGTGGGACACCTCAGGCCACATGTGGCGTTTGGACACATGAGTGGAGGTTCTCCATATACTAGTATGAGGCCCTTCACCATGTGGGATGGAGGGTGGGGTGGAAGAGAAAAGGGGCAGACAATTGCCTAGAAGCCTCTATCTATTTGCACACTTGCCTGGAAGCCACCAATGTGTACCCCATCTTCATCACAGGAACCTAAGTGAACTCCAGGAATTTTAATTGTGGAAGAAGGAATCTTCTAGGACAGTGGTTCTCAAACTTCCTAATGCTGAGATGTATTTTCATTGTTACAAAGGGGTTGCAACCCACAGGTTGAGAACCGCTGTTCTAAGACTACTCTTGCCTAAAGCCAGCCCCACCTCTGGAGATTTAGGGTTTTATAAGTCAATCAATTCCTTTCATCATTTAAGCTGGTTTAAATTGGTCTTTCTGTTCCTTACGACCAAAAACATCCCCAAAGAGTCTTAACCCTGCTTCTATCAGCCACCAGCTGTGTTGCTGAGAGTAAAGCTCATCATTTCCACCTCACCAAAGCTCCGATTCCTCAAATGTACAATGAAGATGACGCCCCAAATGTTGCTGGGTGATTGGGAGAAAGGAATAAAATCATGAGAGGAAAGAAAAAACGCCAACCATGGTACCTGGCATAGAAAGGTGCTTGGTAAATGCCACTTCCCTTTGGAACAGTGAGGACGACAGAACTCAGGCAAAGCTGCTAGGGGAGTCCTTAGGCCTTACCCCCTGTTAGAGACAGTTTATACTTTATGCCATAAACCTTTATTACCTTAGGGGCTGAAGATACAAAGACAACTGAGCCCGAGCCCTGCCCTTACAGAGCAGACACAGTCTCCCAACTGGCAGGGGAGAGAAGTTCACAACTGTGCTGGCATATGATGAAGCTGTGTTAAATGATTTGTAAAGTAAATAAGACGTGAAATAAACCAGGCTTCCAGCAACAGGTTGGATACATTTAAATGTGAAGAAATTTGGAAGGTATCTGAAGTTAAAAATTGCTTTTGGTTGCTATTAATGGAGACCTGACTTTTGTGGCTGATACGCACTGGAATTTTTCTTTCTTGTAAAGTCTACAGGTCACATGTCCAGGGCCGCTCTGATGGCTCTGTGATTGTCAGGGACCCCAGGCTTTTCTGTTGTTCTGCTTGGTCGTGTGTGGCTTCCCTGTGGAGGTTCCCCCAACTTTAGAAGGCTCGTGAGCCCCAGCCATATTGCAGGCAGCTGCCAGGAAGAGGAAGGGAAAGTGAAAAGAAGAGGAGTTCGCCCCAGCTGTCTGTCCTTCTCAGCTGTCCTTCCTAACTTAAATCACTAGCTAGAACGTAATTCTGTGACCATACCTTGTTGCAAAGGGGATGTAGTGGCTGAGTAGGCACAGGGGTGTCTCCGTACTATAGATCTGTTTGTAACAGAGAAGTGGGGTGGAGGCTGGGGAGACAGCCAGCTGCTTCTTTCACTTGGGGTGTAAGGCCAGACAAAATTGGGTTTCCTCAGCCCTGGTGCCACCAGAAGGCACCATGTATGTCTTAAGTAGCCATAACTGTACATGTGTGATGTCATGCTCATGTAACCGCTGCCTGGCATCTTGCTGCTATTGCCCCCACTGGGCATACACAGACCTGCTTGTGCACATCTCACATGTCAGTCATCTACTGCCACATGCTGAGTAAGGGTGGTCTTTCCAAGCTTGCTCACCAGCCACCATGGGCTAAATAAAGATACATGACACCTGCCCTCAGTGCCTAAGCTACTCTCCAGTCTGTCTGAATCAAACACTTACATTATAGGGGACACCACAGGAGCAGAGGCACAGAGGACAAACAGCCCATGATGGGGACAGCCAAAAGAGGTTGGAGTGGAAGGGAACAATGAGATGGCCTTCAGTATTTAAAATAGCGAGAATCAGAAGCACATGGCATGCTCGTTCTAACACAGATCGCTGTTTCTGATTCAGTAGGTCTGGGGTGAGGCCCTACAACTTTGCATTTCTAACAAGTTCCCAGGTGCTGCTGATGCTCTGAGCCTGGGGACCACACTTTGAGGACCACTTTGGATAAAGGTTAAGACTTTGTTCTCTGATTAACACCCTGAAGACTTTTGAGTTGAGAAGAAAAATGACAAACTGATTTATGAAGGCTTCTCTGCCTACCAGCAGGCTATTGGATGGATGGGTAGGACAGGGTAAAGATCAAAGGCGATGAGAAGGGAGCAACAAAGTCATCATTTGGATATGTCCAGCTTGGTTTAACTGCATTATTTATACTAATTTCATGAAGGCTCGAAACCTTAAGCCCACGGCTTCATCAGTTGTTTGCAGATCTACCAAGCTATCTGCCTTATGCCCAGAAGAACTCTGTTTTTGAGAGAGCGTTAGTATTGATGGTTTAAAGAAGGAAGAGAGAGCAAAAATGATATGTCCCCATTTTCTTACCTTCACCTAATTACAGCCCAAAGTTTTTATTAAAAATGAGAAGCAGCTGGATAGGACCCACAAACAAAGAAGCAGGCTGTGGCTAGAAGAAATAAGATGCTGGGGGGTAAACCAGGTCGATGGATCCCACTCCTTCCATCAGTGAGTCTCCCCCGCTTTCTGATTTATTTATTCTAACCCGAGTTTTTTGCAAACCTTTGGGTTTGCAATAGGGAAGCAAGATTGAGGATTTAGACCAATTTGAGTTTTTTTTAAGTTTTTAAAAAAATAATTTTTATTTCCAAATATTAAGAGGTACATGAGGTCTTGTTACATAGATGAATTGTGTGCTGAAGTCAGCGCTTTTAGTGTGCCCATCACCTGAATAGTGTAAATTGTATTCACGAAATAAGATTTTATCTCTCACCCTCATCCTTCCTGCTTCTTACTTTCCAAATGTCCTTTACCCTACTTTATGCCCATGTGTGCCCATAATTTGGCTCCCACTTATTAGTGAGAACATGTGGTGTTAGTTTTTCATTCTTAAGACATTGTACATAGAATACTGTTCTCCAATGCCATCCATGTTGCTGCAAATGACATTATTTCATTCCTTTTTATGGCTGAGTAGTCCTCCATGGTGTGTGTGTGTGTGTGTGTATGTGTGAGAGAGAGAGAGAGAGAGAATGTATCTTTATCCACTCATCAATTGATGTGCCCTTAACTTAGGCTGATTCCCTATCTTCATAACCTTCAGGTGCAGGTGTCTTTTTGATAAAATGGCTTCTTCTTTTGGGTAGATACCTAGTAGGGGGTTGCTGAATCGAATAGTATGTCTGCTCTTAGTTTTTTGAGTTTTTACTCTTTGCCCTAGAGGTCATACTAATTTACATTCCTACCAACAGTGTAAAAAGTGTTCCTATTTCACCACATCCATACCAACATCTATTGTTTCTTTATTTTTTTAATAATGGCCATTCTGATAGGAGTAAGGTGACATCTCATTATGGATTTAATTTGCACTTAAATGATTAGCAATATTGTCCATTTTTTCATGTCTATTGGCCATTTTTATATCTTCTTTTGAAAAAACTCTGTTCATGTCTTTTGCCCACTTTTTATGAGGTTATTTGGTCTTTTCTTACTGATTTGTTTGAGTTCTTTGTAGATTCTGGATATTAGCCCTTTGTCAGATATATAGCTGGAAAATACTTTCCTCCCACTCTGTAGGTTGTCTGTTTACTCTGTTGATTAATTTCCCTTGCTGTGCAAACGCTTTTTAATTTAATTAAGTCTTTTTATTTTTGTTGTTGCTCTCTTTGCCTTTGGGATCTTAGTTATAAATTCTTTGCTTAGGTCTATATCTTCTTAGAAGAGTTTTCTTGTAGTTTTTTTTGTATCAACCTGAGCTTAACCCCAGTTCCAGCTGTGAAGCAAGACAGTGGCTAGCCTCTGGGAGAACTCTGGGTGTAGCTTGGTGACCCAAGAGTGTGGGATGAATTGCAGCCCTCATTTACCTGCTTGTCCCACAGGCCTCATGCAGGCACAGCCTGAAGGAGAGTAAGAGGTGGCCCTGCTGTGAGCAGGGACTTAACCTCAGGAGCCCTGGGTTTTTCCCTATCAGAGGGGATGAGAGGTAGAGACCCCAGATTTGGGGGGCAGACTAAATGAGGTAAACCCTATAAAGTGTCTGGCATGTGGTTGGTGTTCAAAGAACATCAAGGAAACATAAGTTTCCTTCCAGATTTGCTTAGAATCAGTGAGGGTAGCCGGATGGGTTAAGCCTCATAGGCTGCCAGGGAATCATCTGCTCCTCCGAATCTTGGCACGGCTGCCCCTGCCTGGCATTTACAGCAGCGTTGCCTGCTGCCTCTCCGCCAGCATTTCATTGTTTGGCTCCATGAAAAAGTGCCCGGCTCCTGCTGTGAAGCAGAGAGCTGCAAACGGAGACCAGCTGAGCTCCTGTGGTCAGCAGATTAGCTCTCTTAATACTGCTAGCTTCGGGGGGCACAGAGCCCCTGATTGCATGTCTAAAATCCCAGTGACTTCCCTCCCTTTTCATTAATTTCCTAAGCTCTAATGCTGCCAAGATAATGCCCTGCCAGGTGCAGGGACTCCTCTAAATCACTTTGTTCACCAATCCCACTCGTCACAGAGTCCCTGGCCAGCTCCCTCAGGTGCTGGAGGGTGAGGAGGAGCAGAAGCATCCTTTCAGGAAGTCCTGTAGGTGTGAGGTGACCTGTAGAACTTTTCTTGCTGAAGACTCTCCTTATAAGGAGCCAGCCAAGAGGCTCAAGTGCTAAATCCCATTAAATCACCAAAGAAGTGGGAGCAGCAGAAGGACAAGAGGGGAGGGGTGAGAGAAGCCCTGGCAGCCAATTCTCTGAGGGCCACTTACCCTACGTGCCTGAGGCTACCCCAGCTTTGCTGGATAGGATCTTTTGTCCTTTGGGCCCATGCTTCATCATAACAAGTAACCATTCAGCACCAACTATCTGCTGGGTTTTAGGCTGGCCATGGGCAATCTGGAGACAAATGAGACCTGAAGAGCAAGTGCATCTTTTAGTTGGGAAGACAGACCTGCAAACACATCACGGCTATGCAATATGGCAAATGCTCCAATGGAGGTTATTATGGGGTGTTGTTAGTGCACAAAGGAGGAGATGTCTATCTCTGCCACGGCAATGGGGAAACTTAGAAAGGAAAGGGCAATCGGGCTGGTCCTTGAAGGATGGGCAGGAGTTCATAAGGCAGAGAGGATGAAGAGTGGCATTCCAGGGAGAGGGACAGCACATGGCAGGTGCAGAGTCCTGAGACATGCCGGAGGAACATATAGGAAATGAGGCTAGTGAGGTAGCAGAGTGAGACTCAGGAGGGTCCAATAAGCAAAGGAAAGGGAAGGCATGTAAACCAGCACACAAAGAAGGAAAAGCAGTCAGCCGCTCTGCTGTGCACAGAGGCACACCCCCACACGTGCACGCGCTGTGCCTGTGGCTAGGGGTGGGCAGTCTGGCAAGATGATGAAGTTCCAGGAGGTGGGTTGCTTCCTGCCATATCTGGCTACCAAGAGGCAGAAAGTCAGCACCAAGCTCTGAAATTAGTTCTGAAAAGAAGGCCTGGGGGCAGGAGATAAGATCTGGACCCAAGAAGTGGAGTGGATATGAAGAAACTTGGCTGGGAAAGGGAAAGGAGGGCCTGTGACTTTTGCCATGCCTGGAGCTCTTTGTCAGTATTTTTATCTTGTGCTGCATCAGTGAGGTGGTCTGTACCCCTTCCACTTATCCCAAACTGGGATTCATTTGTTATCAAATGCCATCTGCCTCTGCTCTGATCCCTGCCTGTATACAGGAGTTCTGGTCAGGAGCAGGTGGGGGCTCCCAGGGGCATAAGGACTGAATCCTGTAGGTGCAATATTGTCTGAGTTCATGGTTACAAGTTCTGTAGAGTGTGGCCCTGCTGAAGGGCTTAGCATGATGAGCATGAGAGCTAGGACAAGCTTAATGTAGATGCAGGGTCATTCTGTAGCCAAGCAAAGAAAAAAAAAAATCCCAAAATCATTATGCCAACTTGGCTTCTAGAAAAGCCAATGATGGAGAGAGAATGCACCTGTGATACAAAGAAACATGCACCTGGGGCTTCTCTGGATAGGAACTGACTTTTCACTGTGTATTAGTAATGTCTAAATAGTCCATAAGGCACCCCTGAGCCCTGAAGGCCAAGGGGTGAGGGGAAAGTCACAACAATTCAACCCAGTAAGTATTGCTCGATGCCTATTCTGGGCAGACACTGTGTTTGGCTTTGTGGAGAACAAAGCTGCGATATCGTGATATAATAAGTAGTATACATATTGGTTTCCATGTCCAGTTCCTGACATGGAGCTTCTAAAACCCCTAGAGATAGGAGAACCAGGAAAATCTTCTGTTCTTTGACTTCAGTTCCTGAGTCACAGCTCCTAAGACCTTTTCTGAGTGATAGGACTGTCTGACACACGGCTCCTAAATCCCTTGGAATTTCCTCAGTGACAGGAGCATCTTTTTCTAATGTGGTAACTCTTGGTAGACTCCTGGGTAGCCTTAGGGCTAGTTGCCAAGGAAACCAAACACGTGATTAGAGGGTTGGATTCTTTCAGCCCCACCCCCCTAACCTCTCAGAAAGGGAGAGGTACTGAAGGATGAGTTGATCAACAAGGGCCAATGATGTCATTAAGCATTCCTACATAATGACCCCTCCATAGAAACCTAAAAGGATGGGGTTTGGAGAGCTGAACAGGTGGAGGTTCCCAGAGGATCGCACACTCCGAAGGGACATGGGAGCTCCACCCCGTTCCCACATACTTTGCCCTACACACATCTTCATCTAACTGTTCACCTGTATCCTGTATAATAAAGGGGTAAACACACATATTTCTCCAAGTCCTGGGAACGACACTAGTAAACAAATTGAACCCAAGGAGAGGGTAATGGGAACCCTGGTTTGTAGCCAGCTGGTTTGAAGTATTGATGACAACCTGCTACTTGGGGCTGGCATATAAAGTGGGGGGGTCAGTCTTGTGGGACTGAGCCCTGAATTTAGGGGATCTGACCCTAACACCATGGAGATAGTGTCAGAATTGAGTCACATTGTGGGACACTCAGTGTCCACTGGACAATTGACAGTTGTTTGTGGAGAGAAATCCCCACATACATCTTGGTGACCAGAGGTAAAGCATTCTGTGTTGTGTGACAGCCAAAGCTTACAGTGTGGTTGGAAAGAGAAAATGAAGCCTCAGTTACAATTGACCCGTGCCCAGAGCTGTGATTGAGGAGGCAGAGGTAGCCATGGAAACCTATCCCTGGGACCCAGCGAGGGGCTGGGAGGGTGTGAAGGCTGCTCAGGCGAGGGGAGAGCTTCAGGGAGGTCAGGAGATGGCACATCTGAGCAGTGAGAGACCAGAACAGGCATAGGCAGGTGGGGGCACACACAGAGGCCACAAAGCCTGAGCAGGAGGGTGGGAGTTTGGTGAATGTCGGGGCAGCCATTGCAGGAAGTAAACCAGGGGAGAGCCTCCCTTCTGCGTGTTACTTTGTCTTGTGAAGAAGGGATGGAGGGGAGGAGGAGAGGAGGCAAGGACATTAGTTAAGGGATGGCTGAGGGCTGAGGGCAGGAGATGGTGGGCCACAGATGTGAGCACAGCAGTGGACATGGCGGAGGAGTGCACAGATTCCAGGGAGACTTAGGTAGTAGAATGGGCAAGATTTGGATATTAGTTGAAGGTGGAGATACGGAGATGAGGGAGTTTGTAGTGGACTCATAGTCCTCAAAGATGAAGTTCTAATCCCCAGAACCTATAAATATTGCCCCCTCCCCTGACAAGGAAGCTGAGTAGAAATAGCCAGCAAGTTATGTGAAGATCCAGAAAAATGGCTTCGGGGTGGGGGTGGGGGGAGGGTAGCATGTTTTTTCATGGAATAATCTTGCCAAAAAGTCAAACAAGATAAGACCAGACAAGCACTCCCTGGACTTAGCGACCAGGTGGGAGTGGAGGGAAGATTGTCCAAAGCACAGGTGGGGGACTGGCTTTGGGCGCAGAAGGGAAGGAGAATAGACAGGCACAGGGGCTAGGCCGCCTGCAGGGTGGGGAAGCCACAGGAACTCTTGAGAGTGTTAGCTTTTGGTGCTGGCGCTTTCCTCTGGCAGGAGCAGGCATGACACCACCTGCTGAGATTGGGTGTGTGCAGGAGTGATCAGGTTAAAGGCGTTATTAAGAAGGGGACAGAGAGCTGAAAACTGAAGTGTCCCTAGATAGTGGCACAGCTCCGTTTGGAGTAGAACATTGTAATTTCTATCAGTCCTAAAATGTACAGGTGTGTGCTTACTTCCTCCTGAGCTGCTCACCAAAGAGGTCTGGCCGTTGGAGTTTTGCCAGGAGGGCTTCAGTTAAGGATACTGGCAAGAGAGTGGCTGATACTGTGATGGATCCTGGGCTCCAAGCTGGAAAGGGAAGGCAAGGAGGACAGAAGAATATGGATGGACAGAGGAAATGATTAGCAAAGCAAGTGATGGCTTCCAGGACAAGGATGAACATGACCAGTGACAAAGGTGGGAGGAGATGGGGCTGTGAGCAGAAAATGGGATGTGTGAGTTATGATTCCAGAGGCGAATTCTAATAGAAGCCAACTGCAGGTGCACTCAAAAGATGCCTAGAGTCGGGGCCAAGGAGAGGAACATGAATTCAGGCCACTAATTCAAACAGGGTTCTGTTAGAGCTGCTCTGAGGATCCATGGAGGTAGCCTGGACAGGTTCAGCACTGGGGTTGACTTGTGTTTATCCCCCTCAGCAACTCCCTTGGGCTGACCGGTCAAGTGCACTGTATCAAAAAATAGGATCTTTTAAATCAACGTGTGTGCACCTATTTATCAACTCTCTAATTTACCTTGCCTTGATCCACAAAAGAGGCAATTTCTGAGTACACAATACCTGGCTTTCCTCTGAAACTTCTACAGCGACAGAATCAAAGTCTCCTGACCGCGACAGAAGCAGGGAGAAACTGAGCAGGATGCTGAATACACATGAAGGTTACCACCAAAACAACAACTCAGCTCCAAGACAGAACTCCTCTAAACGTCACTGATTATGAAACTGGAAGGCAGAAAACTGGCACTTTCTGCTCCCGGCTCTACCTGTAGGTTGGTGGGGGACCCGGGGCTCACAGGGACTCATTTTCCCCATTAGCAAGTGAAGACATTAGGCAGGAAGATGGCCAAGCTGCCTTTCAACGTTAAAACTGCAAAACACCACAATGTTCTCTCTCTCTTGCCTGAAGTCTTGGACAAGTGTTAATGAGCTCCCAGGTTGGTGCTGGCTGTGCTCTGCTAACAGTCTCCCACCACAGGCCTCAGACCAGGAGTGCTGCCTGCCATCGGGGAAGGGTCATGCTGGGCCATCTGCTCAGCCCAGAGCTGCCTGTCGGGCTTGAGGCCGCGGCAGGAGGAAGCTTCCTCTGAACAAGAGGGTCAGCTGCGAGGAAAGGCAGAAAGGGAGGTTGTTTCCTCTCGGCTGATTTGGTATCTTTGTTTATGTCTCTGGTGCACATGGAGCCAACAAATTAATCCCCCAAGGTGGCAATAATGATGAATTTGATTTTATGATCTAACCATTTGGAAATCTCTGTACAGCAGTGTTTTTCAACCTTTTTTATCTCACAGCACACTTGAACCTATAGTTAAATTTCTGCGGCACATTTAAATTATGTTGATAAAAAAAAAAAAAAAAAGAGTAAGGAAAGATTATATTTGTGGTGCTTCGAACTTCTTTGGCAAATAGTTTAATTAAGGACCTTTAAAATTTTTCATGGGACACTGGTTGAAAATCATCGCTGTAGAGGGATGATAGAAACTTAGTCTCTATTGGGTAAGAGATGACAGATTATCTGGTCTGTGAATCTTTTCTGTTTGTTGGTCTATTTGTCTATTTTTAGCTTAAGAATTTCCATAAGGGGGCAGCGTCTGTGGCTCAGTGAGTAGGGTGCCAGCCCCATATACTGAGGGTAGTGGGTTCGAACCTGGCCTCTGCCAAACTGCAACAAAAAAAATAGCCGAACGTTGTGGGAGGCACCTGTAGTCCCAGCTACTCAGGAGGCTGAGGCAAGAAAATCGCCTAAGCCCAAGAGCTGGAGGTTGCTGTGAGCTGTGACGTTATGGCACTCTACTGAGGGTGACAAAGTGAGGCTCTTTCTCTAAAAACAAGAAAAATTTCCATAAGGAATCTGGACAAGTGGGTTTTTATGTTTGTGTATTTGCATTTGACTTTTGGCTAATGTTGTAAAACTAGAGCTACAAACTCTCTACATGACTGTCTCATACACGTGTGCGTGTGTTATGTATATAATTACATATTACATATGTGTAAATATATGTATAAGTCTATCTATATCTATATCTATTTATAAAATTGAGAAAGGCCTTGATTTGTCCTTGTGGAAGTATGAAATGTTTTCCTATCATTTGAAGGTATGACTAAATTAGAAAATAATGTTTCTTAATTATAGGAGTTCTGATTAATTTATAAACTAATAAAGATAAACACTTAGGTGCACTGGCTCACACCTATAAACCTAGCACTCTGGGAGGCCAAAGTGGGTGGATTGCTTGACCTCAGGAGTTTGAGACCAACCTGAGCAAGAGCAAGACCTGATCTTTAATAAAAAATAGAAAAACTATATGCAAGTAGTGGTAAGTGCCTATAGTCCCAGCTACTCAGGAGGCTAAGCCAATAGGATCATTTAAGCCCAAGAGTTTGAGGTTGCTATGATCCATGATGCCACAGCATTCTAACCAGGGTGACAAAATAAGACTCTGTAAAAAAAAAAAAAAGATAAACACTCATGTAAATCGAATATTTCTAAAATTTCCAGGAAAATAAAACATTGAATATGTGAGACTTTAATATTCTAGACTCACAAAAAATCCTTTTTGCAGAAATTGTTCACTCAAAAACATTTTTGAAATCCAAGTGCACATAATTAAGATAAATTTTGGCAAATCATACTAGTTGAGAAAAACTGTCTTTTCTCTACTTTATGAGTTTTAAGTATAATACAGCAATACATATTATTTTACTTGAGTTTGTTTTTTCAAGAACGAAATAATTAATCTGAATCTTCTACATAATATCTAAGTCTAAGTTTACTAATCAAATAAGCTAACATTGCTCCTACATGATGTTTAAGAGCATGAACATTGTAAATTTATGTTCTGCTAGGTTGAGTCATTATTTGACAAAATTTTTATAACAAAAATTGTTATTTCATATTGAACCAGTTTTGACATAATTTCCAACATCTTTCATTGAATTAAAACTTGGGCAAATATTAAAATGCGTTAACTAACAGATTTAGATACCTAGATATTTTCTTAGTAAGAATACTGAAGCATTGATTAGCATAAATGTATAAGTTTATAACATAACGTTCACATACTTTTGCTTCTTATTTGTATATGTTGTACAGTTACATCTTTGGGTCGTATAAATGAACATGTCCATTTTGAAGTATAAACATGATGTTTGTGGCTGAAGAAAATCATATTATGTGTTTCACAAGCTTTGTTAGTCTGCTAAATGCTCATCTACAACAGACAGTTCTCAATCATCCACCTCCTGATTTTCTCTATGAAATAGAAGTTAGTTACTTTAGCTAAAAGTCATCATTAATATGGATGGCTGAGACTCCATTAGAAGCCCAGGGAAATACAAGAGCCTACGAGCTTTTGTTTTTTCAAGCAAGTCTCTTCCAGAACATGAAAGAGGGTACGTGAAGGAAAACACACAGAAAGTGAATCTTATTTTTCTCGGTTTATAATTCCTGAATCTAAAAATTTAACAGGGAACATGTCAACATTTTGCCAAAGTTCCCTCCAGTTTGAAGGCATAGTCCTTGTTCACTGACCAATGTCTTTACCTACAATATAAAAGAATATTTGTTACTTTTTGTGTGATCTTTCTCAATAGCAAACATTGAGAATAATTTTCTTATCAGGAAATAATTCTCATTAGACATAATTATCAGAATAATTTTCTGTGCTTTATGTTGATTTTACTGTATCTTAGATCAGAGAATTTCAACTGGTGTGCCATGAGAGGATCTTAGGTGTGCCACAAAAAGTTTTGAAGATCATCAATTAAATTATTTTTGAAAGAAGTTCAAAGCGCAGTAAGTATATTCTTTTTTTTGCCCTTTGTTTTTGATCAACATAATTTAAGTGTGCCATAGAAGTTTAATTATACGTTCAAGTGTGCCATGAGATAAAAAAGGTTAAAAAACGCTGTCCTGGATTATGGAAAAACAAAACTAAACCAAGAAAGAAACACAGTTTCATCCCTTGTGAAAAAGCTGAGTTTCTTGATAAGTCTATGTTATCTTAAAAATGTTTTATGCCCACTTTGATAAATATCCATTATTTTTCAGACACCAATGAACTCGTCTTGATCATGAGTCCAAATCATCTTTAACAAATCTTTAGATTTTGCCTTCCCTAGATTGGATCCTAATTATAAATAAATAAATAAATAAAATAATACAATGTTCAGGGTATTTTCTACACCAGTATTTAAGAATTTGCAATAGACCACTGAACAAGGCCATTGCAAAAATTTGCTCTTTTATCTTATAAAAAGAGAAATGCTAAAAATAATTAGATTTGTTTGATATGATTCATGCTCTTCAGTTGGATTCACTATTGTAAGAGATGCATTAAAGAGTTATCAGATCACAAGGGCTGCCTGGCAGAAACAGACAGAAAGCCCAGCCCCGACACAGCCCTGACCTCTGGGCAGCCACCAGTAGGGGATTGTTTCCCTCTCTCTCTTAGAGCGCCCCTGGGGTGAGAGGATTTGGGAGTCCAAAGGATTTGGGGGAGGAAAGAGTACAGTGACAGAAGGAAGCCTGGAGAAGAAACTTCTCTTGACTTCTGTTGCTTCTTCTTCATGCCACACTCCCAGGCCCATGAGCTTCTAAGTGTTGCCTCCTTATCTAAGCCACAGAGAAGCAGACCCCTAGGATGGATAGACAGATAGAAGGCTAGGTAGACAGACTACAGGAACAGGTGGGCAGGTGGACGGACAGCCGGGTTGTGTAGGGTTTGATCTTACACAACTGTAAGCAATCTGTCATTGGACGTGAAGTCTCCAGGGCAGGCAGACAGGAAGCGGAAATGCTGTAATAAGGTAGGGCAAGGACAAGCTGAAACCCACGGATGGGCTGGAACCTGTGTCAGCCGCCATGTCCTGCAGCAGCTGCCCTTGGATCCTGGGGAAAGTTCCAGACCTTCTTGCACATTGTAAGACATTTTGCAGGTTTCTTGGGTTCACTTTTTCACATTCCAGGTCACCATTTTTATCTCATTGTAGTGTACCCCTAAATTCATGTGGGGTTCTGTCAAGCAGGCATCCCCCAACTCAGCCTAAGAGACAGAGCTCACAAGAGCCTAAACTTCTTAATTCGTAACTTTTCTCTTCTCCCATCAGTCTGTGGGACTTTTATCTCATCTATGTTTGCAAAAGGAAATCATCTGTTTTGGCAAACAATCTTCCAAATTTTTTCAGCCTCTCCCAGAGAGTGGCTTTTTAGTCTTGAAAAGCAAGTGTGAGATGCCTCTTTGCCTCTAGCCCTGTCCTGCCTACTTAGGAAGAAGTAGGTTTACAACAGCTGCTCACGCAAGGGCTGCGTAGGGAGCCTTGGGGAGCAAACAGAGAAACCTGGGGGTCATGAGGGTACTTATCAGTTAACATTCAGAATTTTCCTCCACTGCCCAGATGTTCCAGAAGAGGGATGAATGGGGCAATAATTTCAACTGATTCCTTACTCCTTTCTAGTAAAGAAATGTGCCTCTTCCCAACTTGGCCACTGGAAACAGTGTGTTCAAATCAGCTGGGACGTAGTCTCTAGTGGCATGTGGCCATGGTTGTTGGGAGAGGAACCCGCCATGGCCCCAGAGCATTCTGGGTATTCTTGCTGGCTGTGCCAGGATGCGAGGCCCTGAGTAATCTTTATGTAGGCAACCTCTCAGTGGCACCTCTCTTTGTCCAAAGAGTGGGCTTTCTTCTCCTCCCTATAAAAGCCATAAATGCTCTAAGTTCATTGCTTGCCTGGGTCACCCAGCCCTCTGCCTGTGGAGGCACCTGTGTTGGCATAGGTATGCCACCTCCTCCTCCCCCTGCATAGGACTGGTCATGGGCACCAGCATGAACATGAAGCTCACACTGTAGATTCTGCTGTGTGTGATAAAGTCCATTGTCCCCGACCAAGGTAGAGCAGCAGGGTAAACATTCAGACCACTAACAGTTCTTTGCAGTGTTGTGCCTTCTCCAAAAGGGCACGTCAGTCACCTTCACTGCCATATGTGTGTCTTAGCCCTATGTGACCTCCACTAAGCCTCTGCTAAGTGACATAAAGAAAAGATGCTGTTGGTGATAACACAGCAGCAAGGCCAGTATAGAAATCCATTGTCCTCCTGCTGCTGGCTAGGCTTCTCTGGCACCCGTGCCTGGAAGCCCAGCAGCTCCATGGCCAGAGTGCTGGTAACCTGGCCCATCGTGAGTGCCTAGCTGACTGGGGCTGAGCTCTTGGTTTTGGAGAGAAAGCCTCTCTCTACCAATCAGTCCAGCTTTCTACCCTGTTGCCAGTGAATGCTCGCCACTCCCAGACTCCTCACAGCCTTTCCAGACAAGTTTTCAAACCTAATTAAGCTTAGCATTATCATTGTTTTTATCACATTAAGTTCCCACTTGGCCCTCAGCAGCAGAGACCACAAAGTCAGCACTGCATCTTTAAACAGAAACAACAGATTTTGGTTCAATTAAAAATTCATTAAAATGCAAATTAGTTTGTCAATTTTTCCCCTCCTTCTGATGATTCCTCAACGTGGCTTTTTAATCATAGCTGGGGCTGGAGGAGAGTGAACCTGTGGATAGAAAAGAACAGAGAGGGAGAGCCAGACAGTGGAGCCCTGCTCCCCACTGCAGGGCGTGAGCTCTCTGAGAGCCTCACCCCTTCCTCACCCTTCCAGATCTCCATTTTCTCCCCAGGAGGCCCCACTTGCAATCTCATTCTTCCTTGGTGCTTGACTGATACACTCAATCATTTTTCTGATTTCAATCTCATGGAACAATGTGATCTTAAGAGAAACACCAGAATGAAATGAATAATTAACCTTATCCACCTACATTCCCCTGCCATCCTGTAATACTTTGATACTGCTTTCATGAAAATTTCTCCACTAACAGGGCAGTGAAATTTGACTAGGGAGCTCCTGCAATGACATTAAATGACAGCTAACCCCACAAGGGGTTATTCAAGTAACCTCTTTGCCAAATCCTTCAGAATAACTCAGGCCACAGAAAAACGTCTATAAGCTGATGACCACGCCAGCTGAATACAGAAACTGTAGGACTTTTCCCTCCCACTTTCTCAACAGCCTATGCAACAACCCTCATGAGGTCTATATCGTTATGTTTAGCATAGAAATGGGGAAACTGAGGCTTGGGGACTCTGAGATACCTGCATTATAAAAAGCAGTGGTTACGACTTGAACCCAGAACCATCGGATTTCAAAGCCAGCTCTCTTCCCATGACACTTACCCTGTGATGCTTTGTGTCCATGTCAGAGACCTAGCTCTGCTTATTGTGTCACTGAATTGACCAGCTGTTCCATCCAGTTGCTACTCAGGCAGGTCAGATGTGTACCTTCCTTCTGTGTTTCAAGAAAACAATGCCATGCTTTCAGACTCAAGAGACAGTCTCATCTTCCCGTTTATCTTGGGAAGCCAAGCAGCTATTGCAAGTTCATTAGATGCCCCTAATTGCTGAGAACACATTCAGGAAGTATGGTAAATGCAACTTAATTGAGAATGAATTAACTTCTTATAGTTATCTCATTACATGCCAATTAAATGTCTAAATATTCCTTTCTTCTCAGATAAAGGAATTTTAAAAATCAGTGATAAAAACCGGACCTCCAAATGAGAGAATTCCAGGGGCAGGTCCTGGGGAGATACCAGCTGTTTTAAAGGAAGATGTTCAAAGGCAGTGGGAGATTTTGACTTTCAGAAGAATTCTCCATTAAATCTGGTGTGAAATGGGATTTGGCCCAAAGACCCCAAGAGAAGGGCTGTTCTTAACCACCTGGCTTCTCTCTAGCTATTTATGTTTTTTGTTAGGTTTTTTTGTTTTTGTTTTTTGGATGTTTTATCCTTTTGTTTGCTTTTAATCTGCCCTTTTCTGTGAAAATCCAAGGAGACATTCCATGTTACTGTACAGGAGCGTGTTGCCAGGGCAGGGCTCAGTTTCAGCTCAGCTCCCAACTAATCACTGCTTTTAATCTGTTTTCAATGGTGCTGGAGTTTAACCTCCCTCCTCTACTGAGTCTCCACAAGCTCTTCCAAAGAGAATCACAGGAGTGGAAGAACTGAGAGGTGCTTCCCTAATGGACCAGGAAAGAAAAATGCTTCACTTTTAACCCTAATGTTTCTTTCTAAGGTATGTCTGTTTAAATCACTGAGAAAAGCAAATTCTGTTTATTCAAATTCTGCAAATTCTGTCCTATCAATGTCTGGTCCTGGGAGGTGAAGTGGATCAGATCCTATCCTGGAACTGATGGTCAGCAAATGTGGGCTGCCTCATTGAGACCAGTCGGTGTTGCCAGAGGAAAGAACAGATCTGGTCTCTCATCTTAATGACAAGCAGGCATGGCTGTTTTGAAATGCTCCACTTGACTCTCCAGCCTTCCTGTTTGACAACTAGTGCTATTTCCACATCTTTCTGGCTGCCTGTCTCTTTGAAGAATGTCCCAGCCTCGTGGTTCCCAGGGCTTTTCCATTCTGGGTCACAGGCAGTGATCACTATCTATGCTCAGAGTCTGATGGCGCTGACATTGTCTGTGGCATTCCCAGAGGGAAATGGGAATGGAAAAGCCCCTTCTTCAAGGGGAGCTATTTGATAGCTCCACCTCCAAACTGAACACCCACTCCAGTGGGTGGCGACCCCATGGGGATTCCTTCATTCTGGCCACTGTGGAGACAACAAAGGATTAACTGAAAATGATGCACACACCCCCTGTAATGAAAATGTTAAACTACTTATTATACGGTCACTTTATGCTATGGTGCATCCAGCAAACTATAAATAACACACAGGGAGATGCTGATATGAATTTCCAATTTTTTGTCACTACAAAGCAAGTGTGACCCTTCCTTAGTTAGCAGCATGAGAAGCTTGCATGCCATCGGATTCATCTGGATTTAGTTTTCCTGCCTAGCTTTTTATCTTCCTGCCCAGCTTCTGCGAGCTCACTTCTGTACAGTCTCCAGTGCCGTTCTTGTTTCGCTTCTGTGTATGTGCCGAGCCACGGCTTCTTTGTGTCAAGCCTTTGCTTGCTTTTCTTTGTAGGAAACGCTCACTCTCTGCTTATGCATTTGTAAGTTCACTTTAAGTACAGCATATCCATCAACTGTATTGCTCTGCGAAGCTCCTGCCGCCGGTTACTCATTACGGGGAATGGCTTCCCTCCCTGTTCTGCACGGCCCCGAAGCTTTCTGCCTGTGCCTCTCTCGCACCAGCTCTGTTTTCTTTGGCCAGCTGCCTCTGTTCTCAGCCTGCATCCTGATAATCGGTGGCATATTTCAAATTCTAGTCTTGAGGGTGGGGAAGTAACTGGCAGTTTGGGATTGACATTCAAAGAGCTCTTCTAGTGCGTGAAATGTGGTTACTGTGTTACAATCTTCTTGGTGGAAGTAGCACCTTGGAGACAGAGGTCTAATCTAGACTCTGGCGATGAGAGGGACACAGGCTATAGGGAAGTGTGGTTTCTGCCAGTAAATGGTTCTCAACCCTGGATGTCCATGGAATCCTCTGGGGGAGCATTTGAAAACTCGGATGCCTCTGTCCTACCCCAGAGATTCTGATTGAATTGTCTAAGAGATAGCCCAAGTCTGGAGTGTTTCAAGATCCTCAGGTGAGACTGAGAACCACCCGGCTAGAGGGGTCACGCCCAGATCAGAGTCCATAAGAAGAAGCTGACCGTACAAATGCACACGATGTAATCTAATTGTATGTACCCTCATAGTAATCTGAAATTAAAAAGAGAAGCAGCAGCTGAGATTCACATTCAGGAGAGAACAAGCATCAACCTCAGATCCAAAGGAACAGCAACAGGATTAAAGTCCAGATTCAAAGCCAAAAGTCCAGTGTGGGGACAAAATGGAATACAGGGTAAGATGAAAGCAAATTAGACAAGAGCCACAAAAATCCAGCATGGCCAGGGTAAGTGCTGTGGCCTGGTGGGCCCACCGCTCAGTCTTACAGGCCAGGAGCGTCTGGAGCCCTGCTGGTCAGAGTGGCTTAATGCCTAAGGCAGGATCCACCGGGGTCTGTGGCTTCCTGCTGGAGGCCACTGCACACCCTTCTTCCTACGTTAGTTAAGAGTTGACCTACTTTACACCAGTGCTACCAAGATCATAATGACAAATGTAATGATGTAAAATCGCAATGTCAGAGCTGGGAGAAATAATTCAGTCCCATCTCCTTCATTGCATCAGAATCAGATCAGGATGTGTTTCTCCTCCCTGCCCCCCCTTCCCCCATCTTCACTTTTTAGACTCAAGTCAGATGTTCATAAAGGAAAGCAGAAGTAGCTTGAGATTTTAATCAGAAAGTTTCAGTTATTGTCAACTCTTCCCTGGCAGGATGGTGGCAAACATGATAATTTCTAAATCAGCCTTTCCCAGACTTCAGTACACTTGGGAAGTGCCCAAGGAGAGGCACCTTAACATACAAATTGCTTGGCCCATTTCAGAGAGTCTGATTCAGCAGGTCTGGGCTGTGGCCCAGGAATCTGTATATTTAACAAATTTGATGCCCATCACCCCAGGCATTCTGCTGCAGGTATTTCCAGGGCCAGGTTTTAGGAACTATTGGTCCAAGCAGTGGTGTCATCATTGCCTGTTTGTAAACCTGACTTGACTTCTGGGCAGAAAAACAATACTTCGAATGGGTAGTTGTCAACCCTTTATAATCATCTTGACAGTATTTTAAAGAAATACTAATGCCTGGGTATTTTAGTCCATTCAGGCTGCCATAAGAAAGTACCAAAGGGCTGAGCACCTGTAGCTCAGCGGCTAGAGTGCCAGCCACATACACCAGAGCTAGTGGGTTCAAATCTAGCCTGGGCCTGCCAAACAACAACAACTACAACCAAAAAATAGCTGGTGTTGTGGTAGGCACCTATAATCCCAGCTACTTGGGAGGCTAAGGCAAGAGAATCACTTAGGCCCAAGAGTTTAAGGTTGCTGTGAGCTGTGATTTGAGAGAAACAGAATCACACCACCATTCCTCTTGTCCCCAGGACATGTTTCTCTTCCTGTAGCCCAGGTGATGATGCCAGTGGGGGCGGGAGCAGCACTTGCCCACCAAGTCTGTCAGGTGCCGCCACCCGGGCTCCACTTCGAGCCCAGTCTCCCAGCCAGTTGCCTTCCCAGCTCTGCCTTTCACTCCCTGAGTTTCCCTGGACCAAGTCACCTTGTCACCTCCTCCTCCCTCAGTTCATCTAGAATAGAAGGAGTCTGAGTTGACCATGAGTATGGGGCCAGGCCGGAGTGAGAGTGGCCCTCAGCGCAGCGCTATCACAGTCAAAGGTCTGAGGGAAGCCCAGATACTTCCCTGGGGGTGCCTTCCAACAGCATCCGATTAAATGCTCAAGCCTCTGAAGCTCCAGAAAAATTGATGTGTTGCTCTGAAACAATGATCCACTAACTGCCTTCTCCAAGTCATGAAGATGGGTAAGGAAGAGCCTTAACAGAGCCGGGCTTCCGGGGCTATCTACAATACAGTGGCCCATCTGCCACAGCATCGACAACCTTTGGCAAGAGAGCCCTGCCTTCATAGGAAAGTTTCAGACTCCCAGAGTATGTGGGAGTGAGAGCTCACTCAGCCCTCTGCCCTTAGCCTGAGGCCTGGCTCTGCCGCCCTCCCTCCTCCTCTCCACCTGGCTTTCCCGAATGCTCCTGGACATCCTCAAGGATACCACATTCTTTCCCTCTCACCCACTCTTTTCTCTTCCTGTTTCCTCCACCTGGAACCCTCTTACTAGTCATCCCAGTCTGCCTGAAATATCCTGGTTTGGGCATCGAAAGCCCCGTTTTGCCAGGAAACCCCTCAATCTTGGGCAAATGGCGGGGAGTAGTCACTTTACAGGCTTAAAGGTGCTCATCTCCTTTAGTCTCTGCTCCACAGTGTCCTTAGAGAGGCCCTGTCAACCACCCCAACTTCTTTTCACCTCTCATCACTTACTGAACGCTGACTTTGTGTGACATGTGTTTACTGTTTACCTCCTTCCTCTATCTCACAAGCAGGGATCGAGTCTGTGTTCCCCACATAGAGCAAAGTCTGGCCCAGAGAAGGCAGTCTCTGAGTATTCTCCATTGGACTGATTTTAGGGAAACTTAATTGGTATTTTTTGCTCTCCATTCACAGATTTTGGACTCCAGACGCATGGTTTCAACATCACACTCTCCTGGGCCATTTTAGGAGGCCACATGGTCTTTGAGCCCCAAGAGCTTAGACTTTTGCTCTTATCACAGCCTGTTTAGTGACAGCACAATTTACCTAGAGATGCGGTGACCAAGGCCCCAAACAGAATTCCATCTGCTCTTTAAACCTGAAGCAATGCTTCCTGGAAAAATATGAAAACTGCTAAACAGAAACTGTAAAGGGAAGAGGTATAGTGTGCCCAAGAACTGGAGAACAGCTCAGTATGACACATCCAGTCTTTAGTCATAATAAAAATAGCAACTGGGTAAAGAGGGCCAAGTTAATTCTCGAAACATCCATAAAAGGCAGAAGATATTACTTCTCTTTAGAAATGAGGAAACTGAGGCACAGAGAGCAAGTCAATCACATCAGCTGCTAAGTGACTGCAAACATCTGAAGAGAGGTCTAACTCTGAAAGCTTCAGTCTTCTCTTGCTGCCAGATTACCTCCTCATTTCCCCAGCTGTGCAGTAATTTAAAAATACAGGATGACATTTCCACACTAACTTGGAAAACACTATGTTGTAATGTTTCATCAAAAATTAGGATTCCAGCATGTATATCTGCTTTATGAACATCTACAGTTTTCAAATTTTACATAAGAAAAAGCATTAATCTACACTGCAATGTCATATTGGTCGCATTGAGCGATAGATTTTTAAGTAAACTCAAAAAATAACTTCCAAATGTTTGGTACTTTTAGACTTGAAAACAAATCAATACGTTTGTCCAAAAGGAAAGTAGTTACCAACCCCTGGCTACTGTGAGGAAGTGGGAAGTCTGTTTTTCAAGCAAGAAGTTGGAAAGCAGAGTACGGTTAATGAAGCTAGGGAGTGGCTTGGCCAGCACCAAAACTATAGTTTTGCTGTCAAGGGTCAAAGACCCCTGTGCACAGACCACCCTGGCTTAGTGCCCAAAGATGGGGCCACCAGCAGGCAAGGGCCTCAACCCAAGTTCGTTCCAGAGGGAAGGTGGAGAATCATCTCAGTCCCTTTTCACTTACAAAGGAAAAAGTCAGGAGCAATTTTCTTTTTGTCCAGGTGTTTTGAATCTGACATGTCCCCCTTGAGATGCTCTGAATGTGGCCCAACCTTTAGATGTTTTGACAAGTGTATGATCAACGCAGAACAAGCCTTGTGTGCACTTTCAGCTACGTCTATTTTTCAAAGGCAAAAATTGGTGAATAGCGAAAGGACAGCTCCTCTGTGAGAGGAAATTCCTACTGTTTAGGACTTTTTCATCATTTCTCTGAAGTAGAGTTTTATAGAACCCAGGACCGTGATATTAGAGTGGATTTCTAGGGATGGTGGGTTCACTGAGTTTGGGCTCTAGCCTTTCAAAGGAAGGAAATCAAACATCTCCTTTGGAACAGCTTCCTGATGACAAGTTTAAACCCCAAAAGCAATCCCAAAGGGCAGTGCGGATTTGCAGGGACACTTAAACATCGTGAGTGACTTTACCATTATTGTGTGGTATTGTTTGCCTTTTTTTTTTTAATTGCAGGTTAATGTGAGGGTATAAACAACCAAGTCACATGATTTTAATTTGTTAGATTTGTTAGGTGGAGTCCCTTTTGTAGTTATGTCCTGCACCCAGAAGGTGTGCTATAGACCAGTACATGGTGCCCATTTAGTGGGAGCACCCCAACCCCCCTCCTCCTCCGCCTTCCTTGTTCTCCCTCCCCCGACTTGAATTGAAATGAGTTTTTCTCCTATGTGGGCATGAATTAGGATCGTCTACTGGCTTCATATTAGTATTCAGTACATTGGGCATTTGCTTCTCTATTCTTCTCCATGCTTTACTAAGAATGGTTCCAACTCCATCCATGTTAATACAAAAGATGTGAAGTCTCCATCTTTTTATGGGTGAATGGTATTCCATGGTGTACATATACCACGGTTTATTAATACATTCCTGGGTTGATGGGCACTTAGGTTGTTTCCAAATCTTGGCGATTGTTAACTGAACTGTGCTAAACAATCTAGCGCAAATGTCCTTATGATAAAATGGGGTTTTTTTTCTTTTGGGTAGATGCCTAGGAGTAGGGTTGTGGGGTCAAAAGGGAGGTCTAATTTGAGTTCTTTGAGTATTCTCCATACTTCTTTCCAAAGAGGCTGTATTAGTTTCCCACCAACAAAGTATTCCCTTCTCTCCACATCTGCTCCAGCATCTGCAACTTTGGGACTTTGTGATGTGAGCTGATCTTACTGGGGCTAGGTGATATCTCAGGGTGGTTTTGATTTGCATTTCTCTGATGATCAGGAACGATGAGCATTTTATCATATGTTTGTTTGTCATTGTGGTGGTATTTTAACAGATCAGCGTCACAGAATCAGAGATCATCCTGAAGATTGTTGCTGTGCCTGCAGTGATTGTGGATGCCGCCTTCAGATGGACACGTGTTGGAACCCAGCGTCCTGGTCAGCTCAGGCAGCCATATGATGCTGAATGGCATTCATAGACCAGTGGCTTAAAGGACGAAATTTATTCTCCTGGTTCTGGGGAGGGGTCTCTCCTGGCTTGCGGATTGCCAGCGTGTTCCCATATAGTGAAGAGAAAGCAATGAAGCCTCTTCTGATAAAAGCATCAATCCCATCCTGAGGGCTCCACTCTCCCAACCCCATATAAGCCTGCTCACCTCCCAAAGGCCCTGTCTCCTAGTGTCATCACATAGAGAGTTCAGGTTCCAACATAAGAATTGAATGGGGCTGGGGGTAGGGGCCAAACATTCACTGCATAACACCCAGCACTACAACTCACCAGCCAGGGCCTTGGGGAGGCCACAGGACTTTCCTGAGCCTCAATTTTGTCACCTGAAAAACTAAGAGACTTCTTGGGTAGCAATCAAGTTAAATGAACTAAAGTGCATAAAATTCTCAGTGTGGTGCACGTAGGAGGTGCTTTAGAGCTGTCGCAAGTATGCTTCTGGCAGCAGCATGCTTTTCTTCACAGAGAGAAACAATCTAAACAGGGGCTAAGAGCAGAACCACTCTCAGAAGGTCGCCTTCCACCTGGATCTCACTGAGCTCTGGATCACCGGAGCCAGGACTTCGGTGGGCACCGTTCACTTGGGACAGCTCCACTGCCCCTGCTGAGTGAGAGCATGAGCTGGGAGAGGCAGACTTCACTCCCAGGAATCCTAAATATAAAACACACACACAGCTGCAGGTGAAGGCACTGTGGCATTTAAGGCAAGCCTGGAATCCTCAGGCCACATTCAGACCCTCTGGAGAATTCCCATTGCATCTGTTCCAGCCCCTCACCCCACTGCCGTGTTCTCTCGTCACCCCCTCTCCATGCCCAGCTAAGCATCATTCCCAAGTCCCCCTTTAACAGGACCTGTGTATAAACTGCCCCTCCATAAAACCAAAAGAATCTACTTTCATATTCAAGGTTAAAAATTTGGAACAATACTGTGTGTGTGTGTGTGTTTATATGCACACACCATGGATCTCAGTTTAGACAAATTTACTGGATTTAGGAGTCTTATTTTCTCTTGAGGAGTTGTACAGTGGGATAAAATGCATATTATTCATAACTTTTGGATTCATTTGTAGCATTTCTATGCTGCCAAATGCATAATTTTGACACACAGTTCCCACTAAACCTATAAGCAAAAGGATTTATTTTATCGTTTCATTTTTATTCATTGCTTTTCCTCTTTCAGTGTTTCCCTACTAGGACTGTGTCATAGGCAAAATTTCACTTGTGATTAGATGTGGGATTACAGTGGTAGGTGCTGGGAATCTGGGTACAGGTCTCTGGTCAGGTGGAACTTAGGAACTGCATGGAATGGAGTTTCCAGCAAGGACAGACAAAACCTTAGTTTTCAGAAAGTTACAGTTCTGGTTAATTTTTTTTTTTTCAGTTGCTAGTTTTTTCTGATTAAATTCTAATGCCAGGGTATTAGGACCTTCCTTTTAATATTTTGCATTTTCCCTCAATAGTTTGGACAAAACGTATTTTCCTTTAATCCAACTATCCTAAAATTCATAAATAGTTCCTTTATGAATTGACAGTTCCCAGAAACATAGGAAAAGATGTTCACTCACACACATAATGAAACAATTTGCATTTACAGCAAAAACACACCATTTCCCTCCACCTAGATGACAGCAAAGATCAACAAGTTTGATACTACACTGTATTAGCAAGTGTGAACGAACTGATGGGAGAGTATACTGAAGAGCTGTTTGGCAATGGCCACCAAAATGTAAAATGTACATGATCCCCAACTCAGCAATTCCACTCCAGGATTTTACCCCAGAGCTATGGTACCCACATAATTGTGCCTAGAGAAAAATCCCACACCTGTGTGGCCTAGACTTACTTTAAATTGTCACCCAACTCTCAAGTAGGCACCCCCACCTGGATCAGCAATTCTGTCACTCTTCCCCAGCCTGATGGCATCTGCTCTCCTGGGTGAACTCTTCATACCAGCCCTAACTTCTTAAGCTCCCCCAGCTTCTCTCAACTAGAAACCCTTCCTTAGCTGTCATTGAGAAAGATATGCAGATACAACCTCATTTTCCCAATTAAAAAATTGTGAAGGGACTGTCTATGGAGGGAAGAGAGCACGAGATTTGGCACCCCAGGGGTAATGAGTTTAAAGGTCGCCTATATATGTATGTCACTTTGGTCAAGCGAGTCATGTAGACTGTCTGAAATGCAATTTCTTCATCTAAATACCCAAGATGTTGGCCATGGCCATGAAAGAAAGAGAAGAATCAAGAAGGATTCTTTGGTATTTTGACCTTGAAAACTACACAAATGGTATCAGTAATTGAGATGGCAAACGGTTAGATCCATGGTTCTCAAAGCCTGGCCCTGAGGCCAGCAGTGTGAGCATCATTCAGCCCCACCCCAGAACTACTGAGTCAGAAACTTGAGTGGACCCAGGAATCTGCTTCAACAAGCCTCCCATTTTTTCCATTTCTGATGCATGATAACAGTTGAGGACCAATGATTCAGATGGTGAATCAGAGGTGAAACAATTTTAGGCATTTTAGGCAGAAAAGGATTTAAGGTAGAAGGTTCGTATAAAACCCTTGGAAGGGAGAAGGGACACAGGTCACGAGATGGTGTCTGTCTCATCTTGGTTCGCTCCAGCTTTCACAGAGGGAGGAAGCTATAGGAAGTTCAGGAAACCTCTTGTGGTAATTTTAGCTTCAGAGGTAGATGATTCAGAGAAAAACGCTGGAGGCCGCTGCAAAACCTCTCATTTGCTGTAAATCCAGGAGGAGCAATTATTTGCTTTCTGCTTCTCTTCTTCCCTCCAAAACCCCTACAAATGCTTCTTATTGGTGGAAACCTACAGGCAGGAGCTCTGGGAAATATAAATGGAAGATCCACACGCCTAAGACAGGAGTGGAGAATGAAAGGGAAGAACAGTGTAGAGTTACCAACAGACCTCCTAACACAGTCAGGACAAAAAGCAAGAATTACATCTAAGTTTCAGATGATTTATTCCAGTCAAGGTGCGAGGTAGATGTCTGATATTTAAGACAGAAACTCAGGAGCAAGGTCCAGGTTGAAGATCTAAATGCAAGTCTGCAGTATACTCAAAATAGATGGTGTTTAAAGACTGGGAGCCACAAGATAAACATTGTCAGAGAGTGTGCATAGCTAGAGATGACCTTAAAAGATTCCCAAGTGGGCCCTGGCTGACCAGAGGAAAGGCCAATTATCAAGGACTCAGAGAAGAAGATGTAACTCAACAGAGTACGCCATGCACCTGCTGACCCAGGAGAAGCTGCTGGGAGGTCTGGAGAGGTAGAAGATGGACCCTTTGGTTAGCAAGATGGCGCCCGCTGGTGAGTTCAAGCAGGGCCACTTTGAGAGACATTTTGGGGACGAAACTGTCTGGAATTGGTTAAAAGGAAAATGAGCGTAAAGGAAGAGAAAGTGGAGACAGAGAATTGACAGCCCGTGCAAGGACATTTACTATGAAAGGGGATAGAGAAATGGGCCACTGCCAAGGTCTTGGTTAGTTAGAAGAAGAGAGTTTATGGAACTTGACCAAGGTCTCAAGCTAGTAGGCCACACTCAAACCAGTTTACCCCAAGGCTGACTGTTGGCAAGTCCTGTGCTCACTTACCTCCTCCCAGACAGAACTTCCACTGTTTTTCAAGTTGTTCTTTTCTCTGGGTTTGTTTTCTCATAGTTACTGGAAAGAAAGTAAATTCCCTAGTCACTCCTCAAAGCTTCTTTTCAGAAGGTGACTTTTCTTATTGGAAAAGAGATGTTATTAGACAGAAGCAGGGTTAGGCCCCAGGCTGGTCTTTGTATCTTCAAAAGCAAAAGCCTCTGGTAGCCCCTCCCAGAAGCACTCTCACAGAAGGGGACCTTTCAAAGAGATAACAGGGAAGAGAAAGACTGACACCTCTTCCCTTTGATTATTCCAGGTTAATAAACCAGTATTTGTGTAAAGGGATCAACTCCAGTGGCTACACAAATCTGAGCCAGTCAAAAAAGAAAACTCCAAAAATGACCACAGCAAATCAACACCACCCTGGGATGGGGTAGTGAGCTGCCTGTCACTTGCTATCTTCCCTAGGGATATGTGATGACATTTCCTACCAGGGCTCAGACCACAGATTGGCCATTAGCTCTGAATTCAGCCTGTGTGAATGTGAGATGCATTTGATTTAGTCAACCCAAGACAGGTTGAAAGGCAGCAGTGTGTTCTACAAAGGTGTTGAAACGGTCTCCTCATCAACTGGGTTTGACTGAGTTTACCCCTTTATAACCTGGTACTTAGAATCCTAATCACACGTGCTACCCAATCAGTGTTCTCACGAAGCTAATAAACTGGGTAAGGGTGATTTGATCCGAATTTCACCCTGTAATACACATTTTTCCTCTTATTTTCTCTCTTCATTATTTTAATTAGAAAAACAAATGGACACTGTAGAACAAAAGTGAGGAATTGCCTCTCAGCAATGTGGTGGACACAGCAATGCACCATCCAGGTCCTCGTTAAGAGAAAGACTTGTTGCTCCAGCTGCTGGGGGTGCATTGGCCCTGGCTCCTGGGAGCTGCTGGATCAAGAGCATACCCTTCCAGGGCGGTGCCTATAGCTCAGTGGACAGGGCGCCGGCCCCATATACCAAAGGTGGCGGGTTCAAACCCGGCCCCGGCCAAACTGCAACAAAAAAAAAAAAATAGCCAGGCGTTGTGGCGGGTGCCTGTAGTCCCAGCTACTTGGGAGGCTGAGGCAAGGGAATCACCTAAGCTCAGGAGTTGGCAGTTGCTGTGAGCTGTGTGACACCACAATACTCTACTGTGGGCAATAAAGTGAAACTCTGTCTCTACGAAAATAAATAAATAAATAAATAAAAAGAGCATGCCCTTCCCAGGGGAGCCCACACCTACCCACTCATCAGGGATGCCTGGCCATTTCTTCCCAGTAGGGGACAACTCAGATGGGTCATGCACCATAGCTCCCCAGGAGCTTGGCAAAAGCCTTGTCAAGGCTACGTGCTCATTTTGTTCCTCCCCTGCTCAATCCAACTGCCTGTCTTTCCCTCTCACAAGTGTTGGTCCCTATAAAAACTCCCATCTCAGCATCTACTTCCAGAGAACCCAACCTGGAATGCTTGATAGTGGGAGTGGTCCGAGAAAGCAGGCAATAGGATGGAGTTTCAGAGGAGGATTGTTGACGCTGGCTGACAGTGAAGAACACATCACTGGTGATGGCTGAACCACATGCAGTCTCTGGCACAAGGTAGCAGTCCAGTTGTCCAAACTCTCACCTTTGATGACTGGGATGGCAGAGCAGTGGAAGAGAATATATTAGCTCGTGCAATTTACCAGAAGTGTGTATTGGGGTGGGGACACCTGTAATTGCACCCGTAAGGACACTGGATGGAAAAGGACCATGAATTCTCTTAGAAAAAGTTCACAAAGAGCTGACCATTGCAAGGCAAGCATGACAGCTGGAGGACTGCCCTGATGTCTAACAAAGAGGCTTTCATCTCTTGCAGCAAGAGGATAGAGGACACTGAGGCCCAGGTTCAGGACTTCATAGCAAGAGCCAACAAGCTCCAGAGAAGTTCAATCCCCAACCGAGGCAGCTCTGTTATATCAAGGCCAAGCTCCTGCATGAGGAAAACTGGGACCCATGTCTTTGAAATGAGGATATCTAGGCAAATGCCTCTGGATTTTTGAATTCCCAAATCCTTCTGAACCATGTGAACATGGAGAAAAGTCCTAACCCTCCCTGTTCAGGTATAAGTAAGGCTCAGGGCAGAAGCTGCTTCTCGTAAAACAACATATGCCATCCTCTTAGGGACCTTTGCCCCTCCTCTTCTGGACGTTAGTTTATAAGTAGGGTGAATGGACAGCATAACCCACCTGTGGACCTGCTGGGCCTGATAGAGCAGGGAAGATGCAGCATCTCAGAAGGGCATAAACCCTTGGTAGCACATGCTCACAGGAACTAGGGTGCTCCATCAATGACCATGGGCGCCGGATCACTGGAGTCAGGGCACAGGACTGGATCAGTCAGAGTTTATTGATTGGGAAGCTCTCTTCCAAGACATATGCTGCCCAGGACCCAGGAAATGATGCGAATTTGTGCGAGGATGGAACCTAGAAACACAGAACAGGGATGGTTGACGCTGAGTGAAGTGTCAGCACTGCCATGGGAGGTACTGGAGAAAGGGATTAAAAAGGCTCTGCAAAGTAGTCATGGTGGCGTGAATATATCATGTACAGCCAGGAGATACAACAGCCGCTCTCGTGTTCGACAGATGCTCTAAGAAAGACTTGAAGAAGACCCCACCTTCTAAGGCCAGAGGTCAAGGGCCCCAGCATCACTCAGGTGTTCAGAGGTAGCTCTCCTCTGTATGCTGGGGCTGGTGTAAGGAAGGGCTGTTCCAGAACTTGGCTCACTGAGGGCACCAGGGTGACAGGAACTGGAACATTAAAGGCCCAGTTATGATGAACCACTGGAAGCCAGGCGGACACAATTATCCCAGGGTAGGAATGCCATCCTAGGAGGCTCAGCTCTCAGAGGACTCTGAACATGGAGACAGTTAATAGATCATGGACTGTAGCTCCTCTTTACTAAACTTCTTCCTCTAAGTTTCCCACAGAGGGAGTATGCTCACCAGAACCCTGGAGAAGCCGCTCCCTAAACATACATGAAGAAATGGATCTCCGTGCTATGAATATCAAAGTGTGGATGCCAAGATATCCACCTGCTCCCAATGCAATGAAGGGCTCGTTGCTGCAGCTGTGGAGGCCACGGCCGGTGGACAGCTTCCAGCTGTCAGCCCCCTCAGGGCTCGCCTCAGCTGCAGAGAGTGGCCTCCCCCAAGGGCTCACCCTCCCTGGGGCTACCCATATCCAGTGAACTATTGTGTGCGTGGGGGGGAGGGCAGAAAGATCCAGGTTTTTGCCTAGAATAAGGGTAAATTCTGGTGGGCCAAATATAGTCGAGTTCCTTGCATTATTGGCCAAGCTTCTGTTAGGTTCTTCCTTAAGCCAGCCCTGTTTTCTATCCCTTCCTGCCACTGTGATACAGAAATGAGCTGCCATAACTTCCTTCAAGGAACCATGTGCGCCCAGCGCAGGATATGCAGTGAACAGATACTCTCCAGCTGTCATCTCCCTCCAGGTCTGTCTTGGAGGCAGGGAGCTACCTAACCAGAGGTCACTCCCTTCCTGGGGGGCAGCCGGCATCCAGTGGCTGAGCAAGGCAGGGCTACACAGGCCATTTCAGCCCCATTTAAGCCACTAGGTTGGACAAGGCTTTATTGGGCCCACCCTGCAGTTCAGCTTCTCCTTCTGCCCATTGCTGCTTCCTCCCCCCTCTTCCACAGGGATGGATCCCCACAAACTTCTTGTAACCCAAGCACCTTCTTGGTGTCTGCCTTCAGAGAACCCAACCTGCCCCAAAGAGAAAAAAGAAAATAAATGTGAAATTACAAGCCCCCATTATAAATACAGAATATGTCACAAAGGCAAAAGAGCGCTGTCATAATATATGAAATCAGCCAAATTAAATTATAAACTGTTAAGTCACCCTTCTGATTTATTCAACGGCAGTGTTGAAATCTCAAGTTTTTCATCAGAATAAAAGGTAAGCGCCTGCCAGTATCATATCTACATGATCTGTAGCCCACAAACATTTTAAGAATGCTGCATTTATGTCATCCACACATAATTACACCCAATATTTGGTAGTATATACCACCAGACCTCTTGTGCTGGGTATTGCTTATCTCTTACTACATAATATATTACCACAAATCTAGTAACTTCAAAAAACACACACTTACTGTCTCATTGTTTCTGAGGGTCAGAAATCTGTGCATGGCTGAGGTGGATATTTTTTCTTTAGAGTCTCTCAGAAGGCTATAATCAAGGTGTTGGTCTAGGCTGGGGTCTCATCTGAATGTTCAACTGGGGAAGGATCCACCTCCCAAGCTTCACTCAGTGGTCAGTTGTTGGCAGGACTCAGTTCCTCATGGGCTGCTGAAATGGAGCCTCAGTTTTCCAATAGGTGTTGGCTGGAGGCCACCCTCTTTTCCTTGCTATGAGGGCCTTTCCAACATGGTAGCTTTATCAAAGTAAGCAAGCCAAGAAGATAAGACTTAAGTTACACAATTTGTAACTTAATCATGGAGTTGACATCCTTTCAATGAATACTATTATGTATTCTGTTGATTAGAAACAAATTACTCGAGGGAAGATTATACAGGCTGTGAATACCAGGAGACACACATCATTGAGTGCCATCTTAGAGGCTTTCACCAAATATATATATATTTATGTTTGCAAAAGTGATATCGTGCTGTTTTATAATGTTCTTGAACTTACTAAAATGCAAGTAGACTTTTGTATCCATAAAAGCAATCTATATATCATATTTAATGACTGTATACTAGTCCACAGAATAGCTGTCATCTAATTTATTCATGAAGTTCTATTTTCAAGTATTAGTTTTTTCCCATTTTCCTTTCTGTCAATGATGCTGTTATGAATATCCCTATATCTAAACATTTTATACATTTATTTCCTTAGAAAAATTCCTAGAATTGTTGGGTTGAAGGGCATGTTTTTCTAAAAAAGACTTCTGTTACTTTATGAAACGTTTTTAATTGACTTCCACACAAAGAACTTACCCGATTAGCAAGAGGCCTCCTTTCCTCTCAATAGTAAATTATACTTCTCCTCTCAGGGTAAGCCAGTTAGACGGGAGGAGCAAGCCTTCCTTCTTCTGGTAGGTATGCATAGTTCTGTTCTCACTAACTATTGATTCACCCTTCAAAACAGGTCCACCACATAACAAGCCTTCCATATTGCCAAATTGCTCTCCAGAGAAATTGTTCCAATTTACTCTCCTGTGAATAGTGTATGGGATTTATTTACCCATTTACCCAAATTTACCCATTTGTTTCAGATCTGGTATAGGAGCAGGTGCTAACCTATCCTCAATGAAGTACACACATATGGGTTTCATACACATTCATATCCTAGATGCCTCAGGAGCCAGGCAGGGATCACTAGGGGACTCCAAAAAGTTTGTGGAGAAAACAGAATTAAAGGATAAAAATAAACAATATAAACTATATTTCCCAATATAATCTCCACCAAAGTCAAGATACTTTTGTGAGCAATACCAGCCATTGAATCCATTCCTAAGAACTAAGCATCCTGGGCATTTAACCATGTCAATGCAGTCTTAGTTACATAATTAACTAAAGAAAAAGGGGTGTCCTTGACAGACTTTTTTTAATATTAGGAAACAAAAAGAAGTCAGAGGAGCCATAGCAGGACTGCAGAGTGAATGCCTAATGATTTACCATCAAAACTCTCACAAAACTGCCTTGGTTTGAGGAACGGAATGAGTAAGAGGATTGTCATGGTGGAGAAGGACGCACTGCTGAAGCTTTGCATGGTGTTTTCTGCTAAAGCTTTAGCTAATTTTCTCCAAACATGCTCCTAATAAGCAGATGCTATCGTTCTTTGGCCCTCTAAAAAGTCAACAAGCAAAATGCCTTGAGCAACCCCCGAAACTGTTGTCACGACCTTTGCTCTTGGCCAGTCTGCTTTTGTTTTGACTGGGCGACTTAGACCACTGGATAGCCAGTGTTTTGATTGTGTTTTGTCTTCCGGATTGTACTGGTAAAGCTGTGTTTCGTCTCCTGTGGAAATTCTTTGAAGAAATCCCTCAGGATCTCCATCCCACTTGTTTAAAATTTCCAGTGAAACCTCTGCTTTTGTCTTCAGCTGATACTGGTACAGAGTTTTGGCATACATCAAGTGGAAAGTTTGCTTAACTTTAATTTTTCAGTCATAATTGTGTAATTGGAACCAACTGAGGTGTCCATAGTGTTGGTTATTTTTTCTGTGATTAATCATAGATTATCTTCCATCAGGGCACAAACAGGATGAATTTTTTCCTCAAAACTTCATGGGGATGATCTGCCGCCGTGGGCTCCATCTTCAATATCATCTTGCCCCTTCTTAAAATGAGTTATCCACTTGTAAACTGTTGATTTCTTTGGGGCATTTTCTTCCATAATCTCTTTGAAAAGCATCAGTGGTGTCACCATTTTTCCAGGCAAACATCACCATAAACCTTCTGTTTGTTCTTGCTTCAATTTTAGCAGAATTCATGCTGTTCTGACAGGGGATCTTCTCAAATCGATACCTGATCCTTCTTAATGCCTCAAACTGGATCCTGTTCAGATATATTCTAACAAGTCAGTCTGAGTTGATTTTGGTGCAAAAGAAAATTTGAAATCCTTGCCTAGTTTTGTTCATAATATGCATTTCCCATGAACTTTTTAAAGACCGGTCATATGTCAATCAGATTAGATGTGAGAGAATGGGAAGTGGGGTACCCTGTTAAGAACTGGAATGTTCGTAGCCCACTGAAGTCCTTCAGATTCAGGAACATTTCTAACTTCTTTGCTGGCCCAAGAAAATATTTTTGTGACTCAGATTAAACTTGGGCTAAGAGATTATGATCCATGATTCAATAGTCGAAAAATAGTTGGTTTAAAAAAAAAAATTATGACTTCTGATTGTGGGGAAATAAAGTATTTCCTAAGCAAAGTCAATTGCCTCATACACGTGATCTGAAAGTAGTGAGTCTTTACTGAAAAGTCCTACAAAATAGGTCATTATGAACTCCAAGATGGACAAAAAGCACAAAAATGAATAACCTGGGAAGCAAAAGTAGGGGTTACCAACAGCATAAACAAATGAAAAACTGATGACAGCTTCTTGGTAGTGTTCACTTTCTCCTTACATGCTACTGGAGCAGAGCTCTCTCCCTTTTGGAACCTGGGAGTAATGAGAGATGCATTTATAAACACACCCACACTTCCCAAGAATCTCAGTAGCTTCAACTTCACATCCCTGGAGAACTAACTATAGGAATCCATTAAGTTAATGAGGGGTTGGGTGCAGCTATATCTGTGCAACATGTGACAAGTGTCACCCCATTATTGAATCAGGGATCTTCTGCAAAGACTCTGGGGAAAAGCTGGCTTCTGTTTCTTAACTACCAGAATTCTGGTCGCAATGATAGGCACATAAGGAGAAGATATTTAATAACTACCCAAGAGCTGGCACTTGAGCTTTGAGAATACATATGTTGTCTTCATATCACCCTCCTTCTCCTCCCCTAAGGAAGCAGATTTGTTATTTTATATACCTTCCTCTTTGGGGGAGTGATAGGGGTATTAACAGACAGACTCTGTCTAATTACAAGATAACTGGGCAGAGAGGAGCCAATTTATATTTTTAAAATTTTAAATTTAAACAGCTGGAAATGCACATCAACTCTGCTGGTGAAGTTGGAGACAGTGCAAGATATCAACTTATTATTAATTTTCATTGATTGTACAAGTTGTCAATCTGTTACTGATTTTCATTACTGATTATTGGTAGAACTGCTCAAATATAATTTCTTCACCAAGGCTAGAAGCATTAATGAAAGGACCCCTCTACAGAGATTGCCTAGAATTTCCAATCAATTTTTTGATGATCCATGTGCCTCTCTCCTTGATTTGTTTGCCTTTAATACTGATTTCCACAGACAATATGACTTTTTTTTTTTTTTCAGTTTTTGGCCAGGGCTGAGTTTGAACCTGCCACCTCCGGCATATGGGGCCAGTGCCTTACTCCTTTGAGCCACAGGCACCGTCCAATATGACCACTTTCATCTCGGTTCTAGTTACATTATGATTGAAACTGGCTTCCATGAATCAGGTTAGTCCATAAGCCAAATGCAAGATTCTTGCCATCCAGCAACCCCCAATTTCTATTCTCATTCACCCAATTTTTCCTTTCACTCTCCTGGCTCAGGGTTTACCTAGCACAGGTTTTGCCCCGCAGGTAGGCTGCAGTAGGGCCCCTAGTCTAGCACAGTGCCACCTAGTGGTTCACCTCAGCTATTATAGCAGGACGACAAAAGCCTATCCAATCACAGAAAATGAAGACAGCTGTCTCCGCGACTGTAGCTCAAGCGGCTAAGGCCTCAGCCACATACACCAGAGCTGGCAGGCTCGAATCCAGCCCGGGCCTGCCAAACCACAATGACAACCATAACCAAAAAATAGCCGGGCCTTGCGTTGGGTGCCTTTAGTCCCAGCTACTTGGGAGGCTGAGGCAAGAGAATCGCTTAAGCCCAGGAGTTAGAGGTTACTGTGAGCTGTGATGGGAAGCACTCTATCCAGGGTGAGAGCTTAAGGCTCTGTTTAAAAAAAAAAAAAAAAAATGCCAGTGCCTGTGGCTCAAAGGAGTAGGGCGCCAGCCCCATATGTAGGAGGTGGCAGGTTCAAACCCAGCCCTGGCCAAAAACTGCAAAAAAAAATGAAGACAGTCAAAATTAAACTGTACTCCTGTCCACAGCTTTTCTCAAAATACCTTTTATACTGTGTTCTGTCAGGGACATGGATGAGTGTTGAGTGGTTAACCACCCACAAAAGCAAAATTGCAAAATGTTTCTCTATTATCTAGTAAATGATGAAGAATCATCAATATTATTGATACTTAAGAGTTTATCTGTTCAAATGGCTGCAGCAACCTGGGAACAACAATTCTTCCCTCATACAAAGCACCTCCCTCTGACAATGGCTAGCTGCCTACGGTATCCTGGGTCCTGGCTGGTATTCTGCCATGTGAAGAATCACAAAGAACAAAGACCAGTTATCTTTTTTTTTTTTAGCAGTTATTTAGCTATGATTTGGAAATGACCCTAAAAAATGTTTGTTGGATGTGATATTTTTATTCATTTCACTATTTTCAAAATGGTTGCTGCTTAGTGATTTGTACCCTGTCATTATTTGTGGTCCTGTCCATCCTAAAAACCGAGAAAAAGAAGTTCCTTCCCTGCCAGCTTCATCTTTCCCATTGATTTCCTCACCCAATGCATGCCCCTAATGGAGCTTGAAATGAATGCAGCTTTGCTTTTGTTTCCTTCCCTTGTTGGCACACCTCTGCCAGAGGCCAGCTGTGGGGTGAGCTGTGGGCACTTATCCTGCAGGGACAAATCTGCTCCTCCCAGAGGCTGGCAAACGGGAGGCAGAAAGGGGAGGAAGAGATGTGTTCTGTTTTGCTAAGCCTTGAACCACAAGAGAATATTATCTTTTGAAATGAGCTGCACTACAGAAAATAAAACCTTTACAAAATGTACATGAGCCAGGAAGTTAGTGGTTCAGTTGGAAAGGTAGAATGGCAATGTTGGAAATATGGAAGCTTCTTATACCAGATGAAGTCCCGTATACCTTAAAAACTATGGAATAAATGCAGTACAATCAAACTTGTCCTCGTGGGCCATATGGGGATTATTCACACAGAGAAAAACAGAAGGAGAAGGACATTGATTAAGAAAGTTCCCTCATGCCTCTGGCTATCTCTGGCTCTCCATCCCTTCCCACCTCTCCCCACACAACCACAAGTCTCAATTCACACCAGGAGCTCACTCTGGGAACTTGAGCCAGTGGGCCTCTCTCAGAAGATTTAGAGTTTGGCTGAAGATGTTATAGGGATTTAGAGGGATATAATAGCCCTCCATAGCACTTTTCTGTCTCTAAGACCAGCCTCCCTACCCAGCCTTTTCTTTTTGAAAGAAAATTCAAGGTTCAAGCAGGCTTTCCTGATCTCTCTCAGATCCATGCCCTGCTCTACCAGGAAAATCCCATGCCTTTCTCTGACTCCATGAGTAAGCTAGATGTTTACTGTGTCCAGGCTACCTCCAGTGATGGCAGATGGATGACATCATGGCTTCTTCCAGAGCTGCTCAAGGAAATTTCCTAAACTGTTTTTGAATCCCAAGAGCCAGTCACTCAAAGCTATCTCATCATCTCAGTGAATTTCCAGAAACCTGCAAAATGAGCTGCATTTTCTCCATTGCATCAAGACTCTTTTTTTTTTTTTTTAGAGACAAGAGTCTCACTTTATCTCCCTCAGTAGAGTCCATGGCATCACAGCTCCCAGCAACCTCCAACTCCTGGGCTTAGGCAATTCTCCTCCCTCCGCCTCCCAAGTAGCTGGGATTACAGGCACCCGCCACAATGCCTGGCTATTTTTTTGTTGCAGGTTGGCCAGGGCTGGGTTCGAACCCACCACCCTCAGTAAATGGGGCCAGCACTCTACCTATCTTGAGCCACAGGTGCCACCCTGCCTCAAGACTCTTACTGGGGGTTCTGCTTCTGGTGACCAGTTAGTGGTCACAAGGACTGGAGGTGACTAAATCACAGCTACCACTAACAACATATCATCACAGAGGCAGATACACCACTAGAAATTTCTACAATCACATAGAATTGTCAAAATTATTTCTTTATTGATTTAGAAGTATTTCTTCTTTTTCTATTATCTATAAGATTTGGCATGATCTGTTTTTCAAAATTATCTTTTACTTTTATTTATAAATATTAGTTGTCTATTTTTTGAGACTTAAAAAAAAAAAGAAGTTAACTGATGACTCCATACTGAATCTCAGAGTCAAAGCATTCTGTAATAGACATACTCTTATCTGACAATGTGAATGTTATTTTCTTTGCATCATTATTATTATTATTATTATTATTATTGCTTAATATTTTGATGTAGAAACTGTCTGATTCCTTTTCTGAATGTATTTATGTTCATTTGTTCTTTACAAGGTTTTTGTTTCTAGTCCTAATCTTAAATAGTGTTATTGTTATTAAATTTTAAGCCTTTTAAATTTTGTGAAGGCAAAAAAAAAAGGAAACCTAATAAACACATGTATATGTAATAATAATAATGATTAAAAAAAAAAAATAGTCCTGGAGAAAGATCCCAGAAAGAAAAGATCTTTCTAAAAGGTGTATTCAACAGACGAATCTGCTCAAACACTTCCATATTTGTGGATGGAAATTCAATTACTGTGCCTGCCTCACAAATCCTTCCAACCATTTATTAGGTTCGCAGCGTCTGCATGTCAGAAATTTGGATAAAGCATGGAAGGAACAGCTTATCTCTGGTGTGTGATGTCTGGGGCCTCAGCTGAAAGACTCGAAAGCTCAGCGTTTAAAAACGATTTGAAAACTCTCCCTGTGTTTGGTTTTGAGGTGGTTTGGGGGCCTTAGAGCCTGTCCATTGGGTATCTCCCTGTGATCTCTACATGAACTTGTCCAGGCTTCCTCACAGACTGGGAGCTGGGTCCCCAGGGTGAATGTCTCAGGATGGAATACCTACATATTAGGTAGAAACCATATTGCTGTGTAGGACCTGACCTTGGAAGCTGTGTAGTGTCATGATGAACATATTCTGTTTGTCAAGGTAGTTACAAAGGCCTTCCCAGGTTTCAGACTCACTTGATGTGAATGTCAAGATTCTGGAAAAATACATGGAACTAGAAATATTGCTTTGGACATTTTTGGAAAATGCCAAATATCTGTTACAATGATAAAAAGTTTACAAGTAGACTCTACACTGAAATTAATCTATAAACATACATTAATCCTCTCTCGGACTTGGCCTATTTTGGGGACATAAGTTGTTCTCCGACAGACCCCCATACTCAGGCTGCTATTTACCTCTTTTGATTAGCCTGCATGAAAGTCAAGATTTTGGATAATTTTGAAAAATCAGAAGTCCCAGCAATGCTGAACTAAATTTCCTGCAGGACAATAATTTGCCGGAGCAGAGGGTCCGCTGGCCATTTGTTGTTGTTTTTAGACAGAGTCTCACAGCTGCTCTTTTTTTTTTTTTTTGCAGCTTTTTTGGCTGAGGCTGGGTTTGAACCCATGACCTCCCGCATATGGGGCCAGTGCCCTACTCCTTTGAGCCACAGGTGCTACCCTCAGCTGCTCTTTTTAAACCAAGGGCATACTCCCCACTCTACCTGTTTGCTGTAGACCCGATTACTTGGTAGCTTTCCAGCCATCTCCGTCCCCTTCCTTATGTGCCTGATCCCCGCACACGCTGAGTTTAGATTCTTAGTCTAGGCAGTTTGGCTGCCACTCATCTAACTACCTATGGTGCCGAGAAGGAAAGATCAGATCTGAAGTTGGATTAAGAAAGTGTGACTATAGGTGAAATCATTACATTTGATATCTCTTTGGATGGTTATAGGTCTGCTAGTATTTTTCTTAAGTTTGCTTTCCTGAGAGCTTGTAGTAAGAACATTATTTGCTCTTAGCTCTAATCGCCTTTAATTTGAACAATGATCTGACGATGCCTTTGGGCTTGGGCCTAACAAAAATATTCTGAGACGTCTGAGTCACCAGAGGTGAAGGAAATTCTTCTTATGTATGTAAAGCAAGGCTTTCCCAACCAGCAGCCCGGGACTGGGGCTTCTATAAGCCCCTGAAATTATAGACATCACTTTCCACATGTGTTGTGTATGTGGAGAAGGAACACATATATATTCAGGTTTCTCAAATGCTCCCTGACCTTAAAATGGTTAAGAATCTCTGTAGTATCTAGAGACAAAAGATCAAAGCAGTGGTAAAATAATTTCAAGGGTATTTGTTGCATGGAGAAGCTGAGAGTGAGTCCAGGGAGGAGAAAGCAGAGGTCAAGATAGACCAAGGGTTAGAACTCAGAAGGTTAGCATACCTGGAATATGGGCCCGGAAGATGGAGCAAAATTATCTGAATCTAAATTGCTATCATCAAGGTCACCAATAACTTACAGAGTGTGAAATCCAACCAATGGTCAGGGCTCAGCCTCCACCTCACTTGACTATCGGCCAACTGGCACAGGTGATCATTGCTCTTGAAACGCTGTCTTTTGTCTCTCGAGGCTTCAAGTTCTCCTAGATTTTCTCTGCCTTATTTGATACTCCTTAGTCTTTGCAGGGCCCCTTTCTATTCCTGGATTTCTACACTTTGGAAGGCCCCAGGGTTCTTAAACACTCTCTTTCTTGGTGGTATTATCCAGTCCCATGAATTTAAGTCACTTGAAGTAATATTCTGAAGGTTTCCAAATCTCTCTCTCTACAAATCTGTCCCCCTATCTATATTATAACTTCCACCTTTCCAGGACTCCATACTGAGACATCTAACTGCCTGCTCTTGTGTCTTGGAGGTGGGAGATTGGAGTAGTGAAAAGAGGTGGAATTATAGGAACAAAATTTAGATCAAAGAGAACCGAAGCTGGGGTCAAACTGCCTTGTAACCCTTCTACAAACACCTTGTTTACGCCGGTTTGGGGAAGCCCCTCAGGAGGTGCCTGCACAGACAGAGGGCAAGAGTGTCCTCAAGTGACTCTGACTTCATTTAGACCGTCATTACTGTAAGATAGTGCCTCCCCGAATGCGCTTTGGAAGTCATGATATTAATACTTCTGGGCCTGAACAAATAAAGTAAAAGCTCCCCCTTTACTCTGGGGTGCCCTACTGGCCTGGCCAAGATGTCCTCCGAGCTCCCTGTAGCCAGGGTCTCCTCTCAGCCCAGGCTGCTTCCTTCCCTCCTTCTGTCCTTTCACAGGTGTCAGACCCGCCACAGGGACTGAAGCTGTCCCTGCCTACTGCCACTCTCCCTCCCCTGTAACCTTCACAGGTGTTTCCCCAATAATTCTCTCGGCACATTTGCTTCTCAGAGGACCTGACCTGACCCAGCGAGAGACATAAAAGAAGTGAACCAAGATGACCCTCCTTTTGTTTAGATAATAATCTATAAAAGAAGAATAGATGTCCATACAAGAAACTGTGAGGAAACCATTCAAGGCATCCTGTAATTTCGGAACTGTAGTATGTATTGGTTTTACTAGAAAGGTTGTATGCTACTTACCAAAATACACATGACCCGAAAGGAAAAAATAGACGGTGGGGGGAATCCAGGTAAAGGAAACGCAGGGCTGGGGAGTCACTCACGAAGGGGATGTGCCAACAAATGGACGCAGGTACAAGGACCCACGCAGAACTGCAGAGCTGGTGTGAGGATTATTTTATGCTGAGGACATTTGAAATTCAACAGATTCAGAAATAAGCTTTCTGGGAGTTTCCTTTATCTGATTAAAAGCAGTCACTTCTGGGAAATGAGGCTGCCATAAATTCTCTCTTCTAAGAGGGCCTATTCCAGGAGAAAGAACCAGAATGTATTAATATGTGTGTACCTTCCATAAATCGCCCCGGGGGGGGGGGGGTTATGGCGCCGAGGAAGACTGAGAGACCCTCCTGCACCTGCATGGGCAAACATCATCACAAATGCTTTCTTCCTGGTTCCCCTCAACATCCATTTGTCTCCTTGAAGAAAACTATTTGTTCTCCCCACAGGAGCCTTTCTCCCCTTCCCCTCACTATGTTAGGTCTGTAGGACTCCAGCTTTAACCATGTAATGAGCTATCTTCATATGCATATGAATCAACCTCTTTCTCCTGTGAATCAGCCTTTTATTAGTTTAATTTGCAGATCCCCAGCTCCTGAATATAAAATAGGAGAAAGGTTTTTGACTTCCTGACTAAGGGGATCTGTAGAGGTCTGAAAACTTGGCAGTGACTAAACAAAAAGGAGCTCCCAGCCTATATAGGACTCACCCAGCCCGTGAGGCAAAACCATCTGGTTCCTCCAGCAGACACATTGCTTTTCCAGTCGCAAAGATCTGGTGCCGTGAGGGACGCTCCCACTCCCCGCCTCCTCACTGGGAGGGCATGCTGTGATGTGGTGTGGAGGATGTCCTGGGTAATACCTCATGAATGCTACCATGGGATGTTCTCTGGGGCTGCTTTTCACAGTCGTCTACAATGGAGCCTACTGTGAGCAAATGTTCTGTACAAGTGGCTCCACCAGGGTCAAACTCACAGGTCTAAGACCACAGCTATTTCATGATTCCTTGTGAGTCAGTGGTAAAGCTCACAACATGTAGATGAGTGAAGAAACTAGGTATTTTTTTTCATCCCTCCATAAGCTTCATTTCTCATTAATTAGGCTCTTATAGTGAGTGGGATATGGAAGAGTTCGGGTTTGAGCCTTTGACAGGTCCTGAGGTGTAATTGCTACACGTTACTATGGAAGGTAAGTTTGTGTGCTTTGCCGAGTACCTGGACAGGGCAAGGTTGAATTTGTCCTTTGAAAATTAAGGAACTAAATCAAGACATGTGCCTGGAAGTGGCATAAGGGAAGACAATCCCCAAATCAGCACCAAATCTGCATTTACAGCAAATGGGAACCAAAGGTAGAGGGAAGGGAACAAAGCTTAGGCAACTCCTGTCACTGCCAGGCACGGACCAGGGACAGCCATTGCCTGGTTACTACCCCATCCATCTAAAGGAAGACGTAGCCACAGTGCATTGCCCAGGGCCACCTCGCCGCCAGGAGCAGAGGTGATGTCTAGCCAGTTCTCTTTCTACTTCATTAATTTGGATGATAAACTCAGGAACTGTAAGTAAATGTGTTATTGGCTCAAATTTCAGGACTAAAGTCACCACTAAAAGTCTGGGCTAACTTGAGAAAAGCAATTTGAGTTTAATGGAGTTTTTTACTTCCTGACCAAAAGAATCTGTAGAGAGCTGAAAACTTCTCAGTGACCAAACAGAAAGGAGCTCCCAACCTATACAGGCCTCGCCCGGGTATGGAGAACCCAGGTAAGGAACGCGTGGCATTCTGGGGCAGTGGAGTCGCTTCTGCATTTCTCCCAGTGTGTGACTCATAATCCTCTTTGTTCTGCTGCTTCTCAGGCTGCATTTATCTAAACTAAAAGAATTAAACTGGAGGGGTATTTTTTATGGAATATTATCTCTACGTGAGCTGAGATTATTATTAATCTTCCTTTCTATCACATTACCAGTGAAAAACTGACAACTCCTTCTTTTCTATAAGAACTAGAGTAGACAAAAAAAGAGAGACTTTAAATGATGCCTTGGCTTTTGCAGGATGCATGCTTTTCTTTCTTTGCTGGAGCAAGAAATCCCTGGGGAAGGAGATGTGCTTTGTGGAAATAGCAGTCACCCAGGGCAGGGTAGACCAACGACCTCTCCTCCTTTTGGAGCTCACATTTGGGTCTCTTGAGGAGCAAAGGGCTGGGCAGACACCTGCCCTTTTCAAAATTTATGCAATTGCATTGGCTGCTTGAAAATGTGGCAAAGAAGATGTTATTGCACCAAACAGTAATGATGTTGGCCGCTAACACTTCTAAAGTGCTTTGCATTTTATTGGACTCCCACTTTATCCCAAGAGTAAGTTATCACCCATCCCATTGTTACAGCTGAGAAAACCTGGGCCTAGGCCCTGTGGTCTATTATCTTGCTGAAGGTCATCTTATTAGTGTGTGTTAGAGCCGGATCTGGAGCCCAAATACACAGTATCAATGGAAAAGAACTCAAACTCTGTAAAATAATTTAAAGAGGTTTATTCTAGGCTGGTACAATGGCTCATGCCAGTAATCTTAGTGCTCTGGGAGGCCAAGGAGGGTAGATTGCCTGAGCTCAGGAGTTTGAGACCAGCCTGAGCACGAGTGAGACCCTGTCTCTACTTAAAATAGAAAAAAATTAGCCAGGTGTGATGGTGCACTCCTGTAGTCCCAGCTACTCTGGAGGCTGAGGCAAGAGGTTCACTTGAGCTCTAGAGTTTGAGGTTGCTGTGGTCTATGATGCCATGGCACTCTCACCTGGGTGGCAGTGAGAATCTATCTCAAAAAAGAAAAAGAATTAAAGAGGTTTATTCTGAGCTAAATATGTGTAACCATGGTCCAGAGAACCATGCCCAAGCAGCCTTTGAACAACAAGTAGGTTTGCCGTGGTTGGGTTGTAATTTGGTTTTATACATTTTAGGGAGCAGGAATTACACATAAAGTTGTAAATCAATACATGCATGGTGTGCCTTGGTTTGGGCAGAAAAAGCAGGACTTCTTAAAGTGAGGCATTATAGGTTAGAGGCGGTTTAAAGATTCTTTGATTTGTAATTTGTCTTCAGGGGCATCAACTTCTTTTTTTTTTCCTCTGCCACAAATTGGAAGAATAAAAGTTGTGTTGGGCCCACACATTAAATACACAAACACTAATGAAAGCTGATAAGTGTATAATTTTGGAGATATCGGACAGCACAGATAAGCAAAACAGTTCTCAAAGCAGTTTGGACAAAGGTTTGGAATGTTTCAAGATAAGGTAGTCTGTTAATCAGAGATATAGACTCAAGTGATGTGTTAAGTAAATTGAGGATGTGCAGGTGTAGGTTAAACTTTGTCTTGCATAGCCTTGGGCCTGTTAATGAGTCAAAAAAAATCTCCAGGAAAGGCAGGGACCTGACAGAGTTGGTGTGATCTCTCTTCTCAGGCCAGCAATTCAACTTTAGGGTATTTCTGGGGTCCTGTTGGCCAAGAGGGAGCCCTTTCAGTTGGCTTGGCTGGAGGACTTTAGGCCTTATTTTAGTTCACAACAGAATTGAGTTCCTCACTCCTGGAGGTCTGTTGGGATTACAGTGAATGAAAGGTTAAAAATGAAATTTGAGGACATGAGATTCCGCATGAAGCCTTGTGGGAACGGAGGAACAGCATTGCTCTGTTTCTCATGGACCCAGAATGTATAGAGGCCAGGGTGGTCAAACAGAAACCGAGACAGTTGGTTTCGCTTGTGTTAGTCTGTTTTGTGCCCCTTTAACAGAAGATCACAGACTGGGCAATTTGTAAAGAACAGAAATTTATTTCCCACAGTTCTGGAGGCTGGGAAGCTCAAGATGAAGGTGTGAGCGTCTGGGGAGGGGCACTCTCCGCTTCCAAAATCATGCCTTGTGCTGCATCCTCTGGCAGGAGGGAAACGCTGGTCTTTACCTGGCAGAGGCTGGAAGGGGAGGAAAAGGGCCAAACTCCCTCTGTCAGGACCTTTTATAAGGGCACCTAGTTCCGTGAGGGCAGAGCCCTTATGACCCAATCACCTCCCAAAGACCGTATCTACCAATACTATTGCATGGGGGATCTAATTTCAACATGAATTTTGAAGGGATCAAAAGCGTTAAGACCGTAGCAGCTTGCTTGCTTTTTGTTTATTTGGGGAGGGAGAGGAGAGGGCATGGTTAGTTACTTGCTCTGCTCAAGCAATTAGAAATCAAACGTTGCACACTCCATTTTTCTTGGGATTGGGAGGAACTAATAATAGCACTGTGACAGGCCAGGGTCTTGTTATCTGGTGTGACATTCTTAATAAAACACCGCAGACATGGGGATATGCAGAAGGAGAGGTGCTGATTGCACCTGGGGAGATGGAGATGGATCCTGAGAGGATGACAGATTCAAGGTTGTCCGCAGAGGAATTAGCATAACTCGGAAAGACAGTTTGGGGCTGGGTGGCATGGCGATGGGGAAAGAAGGAGTGGTTTGAGGGCTAGCAAGGAGAGTGCTGGGATATTTGAGAAATTCTACGCAGACCAACCTAGAAACTGAGTTAAATGGTGGTTAGCATTGTCTTGAACAACAAAGCTTGTACCATTATTTTGTTTTCAACCTTTTTTAATCCCATGGCACACGTAAACCTATAGTTAAACTTCCATGGCACATTTATGTTAATAAAAAAATGTGCGATAGAGAGAGAGACCTAATAAACACATATATCTATAAAAATTAAAAAATATCCTCTCTGTCTTCATGTGATGCTTACGGTGCATTTATTTCACGCTTCTGTTTATTTTCTCAATTGTACTTCTTGGCTAAGGTTTTCTTTTTATTTAAATTTTATTTTTCCTCCCATTTACCATGTTTGGCACATAACTGTGCTAATAAATGTTTTAAGAAAGAATGAGCAATTGAATTTTAAAAAAACAACAAAGCATTGATTTTTTTTCCAAACTGTGCCATCTACCATATTTCTGTTTTTAAAAGACAATCATGAAAGACTCTCTGTTTTGTACTAAATAAAAGAAACTCATACTTTTCTTTATTTAAAAAAAAAAAAGGAGTAAAAATAAAGAACTTACTATGCTTTGAAATTCTTTTAAAAATAATTTAATTAACGGTCTTTAAAAATGTTCACAGTACACCTAATATCCTCTCATGGCACGCCGGGGTGCCGCGACACACTGGTTGAAAATCATGGACTGAGAAAGTGGGGAATGGAGAGGCTGGGATTGAACCCAAAGTGGGAAGCGCTGGCCTCCCTAGACAACTGCTGGTGTTGCAGCAGAACTCTCAGAATTAAAGTCTTTAGGGCTGAAAGCAGGTAAATGTCCCCTCTCCTCCCCTAGCATGCTGGCTTGAGTCCCCTCCCGCAGTAGCCCCCTGGGAAACCAGTCAGCCTCCACTCTCTCCCCTTGGCACTGCCCGAGGCCACTTCTCTGCACCCTGATGGCTCTGCCCTCAGACGTGAGTCCTCCCACCATGCAGAAATCTGTGTCCAGGTCCAGACCTACCAAGGCTCATTCCCCATCCATGCAACAGTCTTCTGAAAGACAACGATAGAAATCTGTCCCTGCCTAGCTGATCACTGAATCTTTCCTTCTCTGGGCTAAATATGGGGTTCCTTCAACCATTCCCTACCTGATGAGATTCTAAACCCATTCTCCGTTCTTTTTGTGCTTTCTTGTTCCCTTCTGAACATGTTAATCCATTTTTCCTAAAGTGCAGCCACGTACTCTGACACCCTGCCCGCCTCCGGCTTGCTAGAGTGCACCCAGAACACAACAGGGAAGAAAATAGGCACTTTGTTGATATGGGAGGTGGGCAGAGAGCTTTGGCCTAGTGATCATTCAGGGTGTACAAGCATCATGCTAAGGGCTTTCCATGTGTTACGTCTTCCTCTTACAGAAATGGGATCATTATCCCCAGTCGGCAGATGAGCAAACTGAGGCTGAGGGAGATGAAACGACGGTGCCAGAGTCCAGTAAGTGGTGGAGCTGTAATCTGAACCCACCTCTGTCAGACCCCAGAGAGGCAGTGATGGCAGGAGGTGAGCTCTGTGTCCTAAATAGCTCCAAAGTCCCACATTGGGCAGTGTCTCACCCACAGCAGCTGATCAGTTTTAAAGCACATTTTTTTAGACCTGGCCTCTGAAGGTTTTGACTCATTGTAGTAAGCAAAGCCACATTCTGGATTTTCCTCTCTCTGTCTGCTTCAAAACCACAGAATTTTCCCCGTGAGTGATCCTTCCCTTTTCCTGGTATGCCGCTGAGCCGTGGTGTTCTCAGCCTTCTGACAACCTATCAAATAATTATGTTCTGTCTTCACATGTTTTATTAACTTTTTCCAAAGACCTAGCATGGGAGACAACGGGAGGATGGATGTGGCCGCGGTCGTCCAGGGCTGATGGATGTGTCTGCCAGCCTCCAGTAATTTTCAAGTGGAAAAAAACACCCAACTCCAGGGAAGCATTTTTTCCCTCTGCTTTAGATGGCCTCAAATGACTCTACTTCTTTCCTCTGGCCTGGGTCATGAATTGCATTGTCACGGCTGGGCAGCTCTGGATTGAAGTCCCTTGTTGCTGGTGACAAGAAAGTCAGCTGCTGTCTTTGCTGCTACCTTAACAGTCACCTCCTCCCATTTCTTGCTTGAGTCTTGGTCAATAAAAAAAGTGGCAAAAAGATGTCTTCTTGGGGCGTCAATTTCCTCTCAAGGCTCTTGTACTTGGCTTAATTGTCTAAAGCATATATAATATATATATATATATATATTTTTTTTTTTTTTTTTTGAGACAGAGTCTCACTATGTCACCCTCCATAGAGTGCTGTAGCATCACAGCTCACAGCAACCTTAAACTCTTGGGCTTAAGTGATTCTCCTGCCTCAGCCTCCCAAGTGTCTGGGACTACAGGTGCCCGCCACAACGCCTGGCTATTTTTGGGTTGTAGTTGTTATTGTTGTTTGGCAGG
>CAUYPK010052025.1:0-25655 GCA_963574355.1 Loris lydekkerianus | reverse complement strand
GACTTTTGGTCTTCTGGGTATAAACCTAGAAGAGGAATTATAGGATCGAAAGGCAGGTCTATTTTTAGGTCTCTAAGTATTCTCCAAACATCCTTCCAGAAGGGACGTATTAGTGGGCATTCCCACCAGCAGTGTAGAAGTTAGTTAACATATGCCTGGTCTAGCTCCGTGATCTAACTATTGTCTGCGTGTGTATGTGTATGGACGTTCTCTCTTGTGTTGCTTCTAAGCAGTATTTGGGAGAATTTAAAAATACAATTCATAATTCTTTTACTCTAATCAGGACTTAATCAGTTTACATTTATTGTGAACATTTTATGTATATTGAAATTCTTTCTTTTTTTTGTTGTTTTTCATAACTTCTTTTTTCCCTTTTCTCTTTCCCTGCCTTTTATTCTTACTTTATCAATAACAATTTCTAAATTCCCCTTAAATCTTACATTTCATATCAAATTTAGAGTTATTTAGAATGCTTACTTTATTATCTTTCAGTGCCATTATTTGGCGAAATGTCAATCTTTTATTGTATTTTAAAATATATAACTATCTTATATATTTATTCATATGTAAAATATACAAGTGTGAAACATTGTTTTTTTTGTTTACCCGTTTATAATTTATTAATATGTAGTTTAACATTCTCAATGTATTGTATTTATTTAATCTTATACAGATTATTTCATCTTTAGTTTGAATTTAGATGACTAAATCTTGGGTTTATATTTAATTTTACAATGTAGTTCTACAACTTCATGTCGTGTATTATCTCATTGTCACTCACATCTTCTTTTCTTCCTAGACCTCTTCAGCTATTATTTCCTTGTTTACTTGCTTATTTGTTTATCTATTTATTTTTTGTCTCATACTTTCCATTGGAGATTTCCTTTCTAAAATTTAGGCTCATCTGAGTTAGTGCCACTGCCACATTACATTACTGATTATTTCATATCACATGTGCACACATTGGGTATCACAGCTCTGTTTTGTATAGTAGATCTTTAGGCATTCATTTGCATGAATGTTATTAGATGCATTCTATTAGAATGAATAGAATGCTCTGTTATTAGATTCATTCTATTTTATTTCATACCAGACTCTGGTAGTAACATACTGCAGTTTCCCAAGTTCATTTTGTCATACCAAGATTTGTCTTTGGAATATTGGTATACACATCACTTATAGGAGCAAACCCAATCCCTTCTCTACCTACAACCACACTCAGATTCCTTCTGCTTGTAGCTTGACATTGTATTTCTGGTCCATGAAAACTTGTTTTTCTACTTGAATATCTTTTATCTTTATTTTTAAAAAATGTTGTTTCCATTACAAATCCTTAAAACATTAACATAAAACAATACTCATCTTGAAGCAGCACCAATGAGTTTCTAAATTTTTTCAGCTTATTTACTTTATTTCAATGCATATATAAGAAGAGTGCATATCAAGTGTTTAAATTAGAAAATATTTCCATTTGACTGTGGTATCTACATCTTTCTGCTTTGCATTGCATAAAATGAGAAGATTAGTAAAATATGGGAATTCTATTCCAGGAAATTATAATCCAGTATTTAGAATTAAATAAAAACATAATTATTATAATGCAAGGGATAGCCATATAATAGTTACAAGCAACATATAATAGATAAATTTGTAATAGATCTGGGATGTCGGTCAGCATATCTGCAAGGGACATTTTTATAAGGAATAATAATTCAATAGGAAATGGAGAGGATAATGCATTTCAGAGACATGGAACAACATGTGCAAAGGCAAAAGTTTGGACAAACATTGTATTTGTTTTGGCAGTAGTCAGGTCATACAAATTAGAGAAGTATCGAGAGAAGATGTTAGCTTGGATGCTGAGCCCTAGACTAAGACATTGATCCTCAATGTTGTTGACAACAGGTATTACATGATGGCATATGATAATGGAAATAATCATTGTGAGAATAAAAAGGTTTTTCATCTGATAGTTGAGGATATATAAAGATTCCAAAATTACTGAGATTTTAAACTTACAGGAAAAAGAAATGTGCACTGCCATTTATAAATGATAATAATCACGGTTCAGAAGCCTATAATTTGTTTGAGATTTGTTACCCAAAACCTTTGTTGAGCATATAGTATGAAAGTAGAACTTAGCTAAATATTTTACATAAATTTTTTAATTAACTCTTTTCTTTTTTTTTTTTCTTTTTTTTTGGGGGGGGGTAGGGGGGTGGGGGGGAATTTTTGGCCAGGGCTAAATTTGAACAACGCCATCTCCGGCATATGGGGCCAGCACCTACTCCTTTGAGCCACAGGCACTGCCCTTTAATTAACTCTTTGTGGCAATACATTCTACTGTTCACAAAGTATATATGAAGTGAGGTTTAGAACATTTACATTTAGAACATTTATATATATAAGTGACAGAACAGTGATTATTATAGTGACAGAACCGTGATTATTATAGTGTTCTGACTCCCAAATCATCACACTTAAACACTTTTCCCACTTGTACTTACTCGATTTATTAGTTTTTACTGTATAGCCTTTCATTTAGGGTCAATAAGAATTTCAGTCTTTGAAATCATATTAAAACATACTAACAAATATTAATTCTTGATAAACATGTTTAACAAATGGGCTTTTGTTGGAAAAATTTCTAGTCATAAATTATGAGTCAAAACTATGTCTAAGACTTATTAAAATATAAGTAGAATAGAATAAGAATGGCATGATAATGAAAACTACATTTTCATGACTGAGATAATCCATATTAAACAGTGTCTTAGGTTAATTTTTGAAATTTATATGAAATGAAAAGTGAATGAAAAGTTGTACTAGTAGGCAAAGCTTAAATTGCTAAGGCATTATTCAGTTTAGTGATTTTACTTGGCATTTACTTTCTTTAGTTTTTTCTTCTCTGATATGCAGATTGTAAAATGAAATGATGTTTAAAGAGTGATAAATGCCTCAATTCTTAGTGCCATGTGCTTTTCTCTGTGATTAGATTTATTCCATTTTTTTTTTTCCATATCATGCGCTTTATGCATATTTTGTTCTTTTGGTTCTAGGTTTGATGATTCTTAAAATATAAATTATATTTCATGAAATTTCCTGTTCTACTAATTTTGACTTTTATTTTGAAATAATAAGATGTTTGAATCTAGAGAAAATAACTCTATAATATTAGATTAGACTAATATTGATTTTAGTTATAAGCATTTTATGCAAGGCCAAATTACTCATCACATGGTTGGTATACAAACATACACATTAATAGGCAGAAATAATAAATGCAAGTTTAACTAAGGATATCAAGGCATTGTATAAAAAACATTACTATGAATACTATACTCATTATTAATATATTATACAATTTCAGGTTTAAGTCAGTTGTCTATGACTATATCACCACTGAGATGCTGAAGTGGCTTTTGTTATTTCTCTACACTCATTGGAAAAATTATATTTTCTGATTAAATGTGTATATATTCTATAATTAAATTAATTCAATTATATTTTGATAAGTTGCATACCAAAACTTCTGAATCATTTGTATTCTTCATTGTATACTTGTATCCCACAGGAATTCAGCATTTATTGAGAAAATGGAATAACTTTTAGAAAATGTACTTGCTCATTTGACATAATCAAAGTCACTCACAGGTGTAGCATTTTCCTTAAAGTTGTATTTAATCATTAAACTTGCCAATAAGATTTATTCTGAATCTATTTATCTGTACAAAATTTGAGTAGACAATATGCCAGTTTAATTGAATATGACATTAGTTGAATATTTTAAACATTAAGAGAGCTTTTAGCACAAAATATCATAGCATTCTTTAAATTCTTTTGTAAGATTCATTATATTGTGAGAATCTTTTACAGCTACTGCTTTAGTTTAAAATTTAGACTAATTAGTTTGCATTATAAGAAAAAGAACTCATAAGGTTTTCCAAATGTTCTATAATATTTTGGTATAGATTGCCTGTGTTCAGAATCAAAATATGTGTAAAAAAAAAAGTATAAAATTTCAGATTACAAATTAGACACATCAGTGAACATTTCTGGATTCACTGGTTCAATAAACATTTGGAAATATAATCATGGGAAAGTCTTACTTCTTGTTCTTATTAAGCTGTTCATACTCATGCATTAAAAATGCTCTAATGATAATATAATTTAAGCAGTGCAATTATAGATGTACTTTAAATGCTATAAGAGCACAAAGGACTGAATTAACTTACTTTGCTTGGTAAAACATGGAGAAGGACAATTCAGAAAAACTTTATGGAAAGGATAGAATTTATGGAGCCCAGAGAGTTTATCCAAGATAAAGGGAGTCAGGTAAATTTCTATGGCTTTTGAAATAGAATGTGTTTAGACACCAAATCAGGAAGATGCATTTTCTGAGGCCCACTGTTAAAATTTCTGAATTTTTTAGTAAGTGAAATTAGAAACACACTTAGTAAAATAATATATTCTGTGATGCTCTTGTATATTGTGCTGTTACCATAAAAATGACAACAAAATAATATATATAAGTAGTACAGAGCAGACGCACAATAAACAACTATCATTAGTTATTTATTTACTAAATAATCAGATCCTGAATGCCAACTATTTTCTTGGCACTGCTCTAGGTGTTGGAAATACAGGTAGTAAACAAAATGTGAAACATTTTCTTTGCTGGGAAAATTTACTTTTACAGTGGGGAGAGAGTGAAAACATAAAACTTGAACATCCTTCTGAAAGAAAATAAATGCTGCAAAACAAAAAATCAGGGAGAATAGAAAATAAAACGGGCTAGCATTTGTAAATAAGGTGAAAAAGTAGTATTTGAAGGGTGATAGAGAAAAATAAAGGTACTATGGAAGTGAACATTCCCGGTAAAAGTAAAAGTAGTGAATTGCTGTAAAGCTCAAGAGTGATTGGCATATAAGAGCAATAGGAAGAATATCACTATGTGTCCACAGCAAAATAAGTGACAGGGTAACTATGAAATAAAGTTAGAAAGATGATGGCACCTACTGGCAGATAATATGGGATTTTTGAAGTCATTGTCAGTGCTTGATATCTTACTTGGATGATTTTGATAAGCTGTCATAAAGTTTGAGTAGAGAATAAATGATATAATTTTTACTTAAAGATTAGCCTAGCTGCTATATTAAAAATAGGATGTGGCTGCAGTCCAGAAGAGAGGGGCGAGGTTGAAAACTGATGTTGGAAACAAAAAAGGCCGATTTAAATGAGAGTAGAAGTGGCTTAAATCAGGTGTTATAAGGAGATGATGATTCTTGATATGCTTTAAAACTAAAACTTACTAAGAAAGACACAGAAAATAATAAAATGTTTTACAATTGAGAAAAAAGAATTGAGTTTCCATTAAAGAAAATTGGGAAAACTGTAGGTTTGGGGGGGCATGTTAGATTTGAGTTACACAAAAGCAAATTAAAAATAAGAGGTTTAAGTCCTCCTGTTAAAAATTTAAAAAGAGAGATCCTCCATCTCCTGTATTTTTTAAAAGAATTTACTTTAAAAACTTATATATTCTCTCTCTCTTTGAAATGTATATTAATCTAATTTAGAAGCTAAATAAATGTCTTGCTAGCTTCATGACCTAAGATTGATTTTCTTAAGAAGCTGAGAAACATTTATTTGAAATATAATCATCAGGAAAATAATGCTCCAGCTCCCAATTTATAAGAGTGTAGATGTCTTAGTTCAGAGAGCGCTTCACCCCAAGTTGCAAAACTACCTCTTGCAATAAAGACAAAAGCTGTTTTTCCCTTGGTAAAGTCTATTAACTAACACAGAACTCACATATATCACCAAGCAAACTTAACATGAACTATGTGCTATGAAAAAATGATACTGTCAAACAGTCTTAGTTGAAAAAACTATGAAAAAATGGTACTGTCAAACAGTCTTAGTTGAGCTAGTTATTGTTTATCTTAAGAAGGTGTGCGTACTGATTCTCTATTCTTGTGTTGTTTCACTTAGAAGAATGGTCTCTAGTTCTGCTTAGATTGTCTAAAAGATACCAGATCACTGTTTTTGTTTATGGCTTAGTAGTACTCCATGGTATGCACATAGCACATTGTATTAATCCCTTCAAGTATTGGTGGGCAATTCAGTGATGTTCATGTTTTTGCAGCCATCAATTGTGCTGCTATGACATTGGAGCTCAGGCCTCCATTTTATAAAATGACCTTTTTCCTTTTGGTACATACCTAGCAATGGGATTGCTGGATCAAATGATAGGTATATTTTAAGTTCTTGAAGTTATCGCCATATAATTTTTCATAGAGGTTTACAATCCTACCAATAGTGTATTCAAATTCCTTTTTCTCTACATCCATGCCAGCAAAATGTTGTTTGGGGCACTTTTTAATATGAGCCATTCTCATTGGAGTTAGGTAATGTCTCGCACAAATACATGGGCTCAGTTGTAAACTGGAGCTAACTAATCAACATGTAAGTAAAAAAAAGTAAATGTCAATAAAATTAAACTGGCAGGAGAGTAGAGGAGTGTGGAAATTCACACCTACTGAGTACAGTGTACACTATCTGGGTAGCAGGCACACTTTAGCTCGATCTGTACCAAAAAAGTATGAAAACAAGTGTAACCCTTAACATTCTGAATTTTTTAAAAAGAAGAAAAACATGAGGTATGTAATGAATTGTATCTGCTTGGCTCCATAAAAGGGTAAGATTTCTTTCTTTCTGTCTTTAAGATCTCTTAGTAGATTGCCTCTGATGATCATAACATTCCTTTTTATGATTATACAACAATAAAACTGTTTTCTTTCTCTTCTATCTTTGTGGAGAGGCAACAATTTTGGAAAGAAATATGGAATATTTGGCAGTTCTTGAATTGAATAGACCAAAGAACTATGGCCACTGGAAAATCAGGTATATACCTTGAATTATAAAAAGTTTTCTGTTTAGCTCTCTACTTTTTTGAAATATTAGTTAACTGGACCACTCTCTACAAATAAAGTTTTACATTGAATAACTGGGAACTCTAAAATCCCATTAGGATTGTCATAAGCTTAGACAACATGGGAAATCAAAAATTTTACCTTCACATATTCCTCTTAAAAAGCTAATATCCATCTATCACATTTAGAGTGGGTATATAAAAATATAATCTTGCAGTCACAAAGGAAATAGTTCTTTTGATTTGAATAAATTTATGTATTTTCTGGGGCCTGCAACATGACACATCTCAAGCAAATGAATATTGGTATTTATGGGCTGGCTACCATTCTAAGAAAAAAAAAATTAAAATGATTTGGAAGGTTAAAATAAAAGATTTCAAAAGGAGTAAGAAAGAATGTGAGAATGGAGGCATCCTTTTCACAGGGTCCTCTTCCTCTTTTCTCTGACGCCCTTGCTTTCTCTGCTTTTCTTGTTTATCTTTATAATTGCCTCAAATTGACTCTAGGAGTGAAGAAATGATTCCCACAACTATAGAAACACTGAGGACATTAGGACCAATGGAGAGACCCATTGAGAAGGGTTGCTAATGGCCATTCTTAAAGCCTTTCTGCTAAAGGTGAGCTGACAGAAGTCATCATGGTGTACGCAGAAGACAGGGAGTATCCCATTGATTTCCATTAGCAATTTCTTCAGGTTTTCTCACAGTTCATGACATTGACCTGAGGACAGATCAAAATCACATTTTAGTCTTAGAAACATTTACTTTGGCTCTTCTGCCCATTGTTTCCATCTGAGACCACGCATTCTAAGGAAAAAAGTACTAGGATAGCCAGGATAGACCATTGCTCAAATCTCATCTGCACCTGCTCAAATTGGGGATAATATGGAGTGGGGGGAGAAGAAAATAAAAATGATTAAAGATGGCTCAGCACCTGTAGCTCAGGTAGTAGGATGCCACCCACATACACTAAGGCTGGTGGGTTCAAGCCTGCCCCCAGTCTGCTAAACAACAATGACAACTGCAACCAAAAAGTAGCCGGGCAATGTGGTGGGTGCCTGTAGTCCCAGGTACTTGGGAGGCTGAGGCATGACACTCACTTAAGCCCAAGAGGTTGAGGTTGCTGTGAGCTGTGACCTCACAGAGCTCTATTGAGGATGACACAGTGAGACTCTGTCTCAAAAGAAAAAAAATAAAAAAAATTATAGACTTCTGTGTTTCCTGCTCATGTAAAACTCTTTACTAAACAGAATAGTCCCTACTCTAGCCAACCTATAAATGGAATAAAGAAGAAAATAAAGCTTATGTCATTATTACAAGAAGCCAGTATGTTGCAAGAGAGATGATAGAAATAGACTCTGGAAGATAAAGAAATTTCCAGGTTAAAAGAATCCAGAGTATCTAGAAAGACAGAACTTTCAGCTAGTGTATAACTAGAAAATGGATCAAAACTGACAAATGGAGGAAATGTTAAAGATGGAAGTGCTGAGCCGTAACTTTTCTATTACTTTTCCTCAGGATAATCTATCTACAGCCCATCTGATAAATATTGTTGCTCCTTATTCTACATTTTCCTTAGAAATTTTTCCTTTTTTATTCATTAATAGACTAATAAAGGTCGTTGGTATTTTGAGTCAGCCTTCTATTTCTTCCTCTTCCTCTGTGATGCTCATACAGTTGACACTCTGACTGAGGAACAGGTATATAACTCTATCCTAATTCACCAAAATAATAATTGGAAATGACCTGCTATGGAATTTAAAACCCAGCATATTCTGCACTCTTCATGGAGTGTCTCTGGAACTCATTTGGGAAATACCACCTGATTTGGTCACTATGCATGTGTCTTCTCTAAGAAGAGAGATAGAGTGTAACAGTTTCACACTTTGCTGAAAAAGTACTCTGAAAGAAATTGATGTATTATTTTGATATAAGGTATATTCACAGTGGCTTAATTAAAGATAAACAACAAATAAATAGTATGCAGAAAGAATATTCCATGACCGTATGGAAAATAATATTCTCTGTAAGAACTTAATAATTAAAGGGGGAAAATGGTTATAAAAGAATTAGAAAATGAAAGAATAACTTACAAAGGAAATACTCTCCTTAAAATATTCCCATACTTCCAATAAAAGACAAATTTAATGAAGATGGTTGACTACAATATATCTTTATACATTAGCTATTAAACCTCATGGTTTCTAATTCTGCAACTATTCTGACTTCTGATAGTGATACTTTTGTCTGTGAAGTTTTTATTTGTAATTGATTTATGTTCTGCAATTTTTTCTTTCCTGTTACTCTAGCAGACCAGTTTAAATTATTGTTTGTGTTTATTTGTGAAGAATTTCACGAGTTCAGTATTTATGGCAAGAATTCCAGAAGAGTTTCAGGACTCTCCGTCAATTTTCTCTACTCATTTACCAAGGAAAAAAAAAAAAGAGAGTTGTACCATCAGATAGATCTACATTAATTCAAATGTAGATGATTTACTGGTATCCTCTGAAACTAGAGAGAAATACAAAAAAAATTAATATTTTTCATTTAGTTTTAATTCTTTCTTCACAGGTGTCAGCTGTAGGCTGATAGCATCAACAACATAAAAGTCAGTTCTTTTTGTGGAAAAATGGCCTATTACTTTGAAAAATACCATAGACAACTTTTGTGACTAGGGAATAATTGTAGACATTGTAGACATTGGATCCTACATTTTGTAGAGTGGACAAAACCTCACACAAAGCAATTGCATAATTACTCCAAATCCTCCAGTTCAGGCTCTAGACTTTAAAGAGGATTTTGAAATTCCTAATATTGAAAAGGCCAGTCTGATTTGTTTGCTATTTTTATTTATATTGCATATTTGACAATGTTTATAGGTGGATAAAGTAATCAGGATAACTGGCCCAATTTAGACTTCCTATGCTCCACATACTGACTTATAATAAAACTGTGGAAGCTTATATTTTGTCTGGAATTAAGTTTTCACAAACAGGTGAATTAATAATGGTTACTAGAACTATAATTCTTGGTTCTGAATTTTCTTCATGCACACAGAAATATGTATATATGTATATATACATACATACACAGACATATTCATGGTGCTTTTCATGCAATAGAACACATTTTAGTAGGTTTTCTTCTTCTTCAGTGATAACTAAAATAATTCATGACAAATTGATAGTTCATTTGTCAGAGCTTTAAAACTGCATGCTCAGATATCAACAATTTTTTGCAGAACTCACATACGGAAAAGGGGTAAAGTTTGTAAAGGTAGTAATTTTTATTTTTATTTTTGATAGAGCTGGAAAAGTTGCTATTAATATTAACACTTGGTAGAGTTCAAATTTACTTTTGAACTCCACTTTTAATACAGTAAGATAATTTTGTTCATTTAAAAAAATACTTCACAAAAGAAAATGAAAAATGGGTCATAAAAGAGGCTAAAATGTTTTTCACCGCACTAAGAAAATTATCTAAAAATTAATTCTCATATTCCAGTCCCTATTTACTTTGTTAGGAATATATCATCAACATCAACTGAAAGAAAGAAGAAACTTTAATGATAATAGACTCATACTATTTCTAACAAAAAACATCAAAAAAAAAAAAAAAAAATTCAAGGCACATTAAAGATACAAGCTTCTTTTCAGGCCATGCCCATGGTAAGCACAGGAAGCATTATGACAGCTTTATTCATAATTGCCAGCACCTGGAAACAGCCAAGATGTCCTTCTAAAGGACAGGAATAAATATAGGTATACGAATAAATAAACTGGTACATCCAGACTATGCAATATTATTCAATACTCAAATGAGCTAACTAGAAGTAAAAAGACATGGAAAAAAGTGAAAGAAGCCAACCCAAAGCTTCATACTGTAAGATTCCAAATATAACACATTCTGTAAGGGGCAAACCTATGGAACCCATAAAAATATCAATGTTTTTTAGGGGAAAGATGGGAGGGAGGAGTGAATAAATTGAGCAAAAAAGATTTCTGGAACAGTGAAACTGTTTTGTATGATACTATAATGGTGAATACATGTCATTATACCTTTGTCAAAACCAATAGAATATGCAACACCAAGAGAAAATTCTGATGCAAATTTTGGAATTAGAGCCCTAATGACATATCCATGTAGGTTTAATGATTGTAACAAATGTCCGCCTCTAACATGGGATGTTGAGTGTGGAAGAGGCTCTGCCTGAGTGAAGGTAGGGGGTATACAGGAACTCTCTCTACTTTCCATTCAATTTTCTTATGAATAAAAACTGTTCTAGTAAATAACTTAATACATAACCTACTGTGCTAAAATGCTTCATCACTAGACTTGTTCAAAAAATAAAAATAAGAATAGTAGACTAGAACCTGAAAACAACCCCAAGTATCTTTAACTCTTTAAGTTTATGCATGTAAGGTCCATGACTTTTGATCTGAAACCATGTTTGCTGCATACTTTCACTGAATTCACTGATAATCGTGTTCAATACTTAAAAGGGTTTATTTCTTCCCCGGAAACCTCGAGACATGAAGCCATAAGAACCTAGCAGAAAAGCTAAAAGAAGTTTGTTATTTCTCTTAACCAGGAGATTTTATCTACATAAACATATTCTGCAGGAAAGATTAGCTGTTGCCATACTGATGGATACCCTTGAAAATGCTGCTGATAGCTTAAACTAAAAAATAAAGCAAAATTAAAAAGCTGAGTTTGGACTTCTGTAAGAATTTTGCTCTTCAGAGGGACTGGTCTGTAGTTTCCACCTCCCAAAAAGGAGTTGAAATTTAAGTTCTCTAGGATAAGTGGTATTAGTACTGAAATCAACTGAAATGAGGTATTTGGCTACCTTATTACTATTCTCAGAGACTGTCCTATTTACAGTAGAGTTATTTCAATTACTTTAAAAATCACATTTCAGTAGAAAAAAACTACAGGTGCCAGCCACAATGCCCAGCTATTTTGTTGTTGTTGTCATCATTATTGTATAGCTGGCCTGGTCTGGGTTAGAGCCCACCAGCCCTGGTGTATGTGGCCGGTGCCCTAACCACTGAGGTATGGGCGCCAAGCCAGAATTCACTTTTTGTAGAGAATTTATACTGAATTATAATGTATAATTGTCAAAAGTCACCTAAGCTTTAGTACCAATTTATTAGTAGTGATAGTTTTTCTGTAAAGAAAATCTATAGAAATAAATTGCTTAAAATGCCTTTTTCTTTCATTATACAAGTAATATGGAATTTTTGAAAAGTTACAGAGTTTTAGAAAATTTGTGTAATAAAAAAATAAAGACAAAACTAAAAAACAAACAAAAAATAAAGAAAACAAATAGGTAATTTTTTATGTTACTTTTTCTATACTCCTAGTAACAATTCCACAATCTCATTTCTGATCAGCTATAAATTATATTTCCATTATAAACAGAGTCTGAACTTATTGTATTAGTCTTTTTGTTGTTGCATTAACAGACTACTGCAGACTAGGTAATTTATAAAACAGAGACATTTATTTCCTATAGTTTTTGAGGCTGGGAATTCCAAAAGGAAGACACTAGAATCTGATGAAGGCTGTTTTGCTGTGTCATAACATAGCAGGATGCATCAAGGAACAAAAGGGATAAAACTATGCATATCAACTCAGATTTCTCTCCTTCTTACAAGGCAATAATATAATTATGGGCCCTTACCCTGATGATGTTTGCTAATCTTAATTTCCTCACAAAGGAACCTGTATTTTTAAACTTCTGCAATGATGATTAATCTTCCAAAACAAAACAGTTTCCAAAAATATTCATACAATAGCACTTATAAATCTAATAACCTGATTATTGAATAATGAAAGTATAATATTCATAAGCAATTTTTGATAACAAACTAAAAGTAATTAATATGCATCAAGGTGCTTAAACCCTAAGTTGGACATACACAAAAATATTCTGTTAACTGGTTGTTTGAGAGATGTTACAGAAAAGAAAAAATATCTAACTAACATACAAATAGAAATCTGATAGCTCCAGGTAGATACTGAAAAGACAGATCTAATATCATATGATTAATTTGGGGATGTAAGTTTTCACCAGTTCCAGTATAGAAAGATAAACAAAGATAAATTTCTGTTATTTATGGAGATTAAGTTCACTATTAAAGTTGTATAAATGTTTATGAGAGCCATGGATGTCTTTTCTTTTCACATCTGAGAACAATTATTTGGGAAGATAGAAAAATTACTTACGGGCCTAATTTAATTTGTCATGTAAGTGTAAGCAAGCTTATGTGATCAATTGAAACTCAAAAGAAATTTACTGGGCCTTTCAAGGAAAACTCTTAGTAAACATTTGGGGTCAGAAGGGTTTCCAGCCTTTTTTCTTTTCTGCTAAACTTTGGAAGAAGGTGAATGCTTGGACCATATATTAAATACACAAACACTAGATAAAGTTGAAGAGCATAAACACAGGTTCCTGCAAAATTTTCATAATATCCAATACCACAGATAAGCAAAACAATCTTCAAATTATTCCCATGCAGACAGTGAGCTGCAATTTGGACATGTCTGAGTGACATTGCTATGGTTTGAATGAGACCCTTAAAATTCCATGTGTTGATAACTTAATCTCCAATGCAATAATATTGAGAAATGGGGGCCTAATAAAAGGTGATTGGGTCATGAAGGTGAAGGTTTCATGAAAGAATTAGCCAGCCTTAGAGGACATTAGAGGATTTGACCCGGATTTGATGAGGGTCCGGGTTGTGTTTGACCACAACCTGGATCCTCATCATCATCAGTGGCCAGGAGACTTCAGGCTGGCACCACACTACCAGTGATGGTTATAGTCTTTAGGCACCCTCTAATATTGCAGTGGCCATAGGAGTTCTTGATATAGGGACCAAATAAGGTCATCTCCTAAGAATTTATGAACAGACTGACTGTTGAAGGATGTTTTTAGACAAAGCCAATGTATGAAAACTGAAATAAGTCCCTATTTCTTCAAACTTAAGGGCATCAAAACACAGTCATAATAATCAAGAAAAATCAGGAAAAATTGACATCACTAGAGAGACAAAATAAAATGCCAATGACAGGCCCTAAAGAGGTAGATATGAACGAACGAACCGACAGAGAACTGAAAATAAATATTTTCACAAACTTGGGGAACTTTCAGAAAATACAGAGAAACAATTTAATTAAATGAGAAAGTAATATGTGATCACAACTAGAAGTATAACAGAGGGATGGAAATTATTTTAAAGATCAAACAAAACTATTAAAGCTGAAAAATATGAAGAATGAAATGAAAAAAAATGTAATAAAGGGTATAAGTAGCCAAAGTGAGCAGAAGAAAAAAATCTGTGAATACAAAGTGAGGTGATTTGAATATATACAGTAAGAAAATAAAAAGAAAACAAAGAATTAAAAGGAATGAATAAAGCTTATGGAATACATGGAAAAACATCCAAAAAGCAAATATTTGAATCATAAAGGTTATAAAGAGAGAGAAGAGTACAGTGAATTGGTAGAAAGCTTATTTAAAGAAATAATTAAGAAAACTTCAAATTTGAAGGAAGATGTAAATGTCCAGTTGCAAGAAGGCTAGAGGTCTCTAATAGGATTAAAGCTAAATAAGTTTACCTCAAGACAGTATAATCAGTCTAAAATCAAAGCCAAAGAGAAGATCTTGAAGATCTGAACCAAGACAAGGATGTCCACCCCACTACTTCTATTCTGCATAATGTTGTAGGACCTAGAAATAGCAATTAGTCAAGATAAATAAATAAAATATGAGTGCTAGCCCCTTAATGACCAAGCAGAAGCAAGCTAAATTCACTCCTCCTTATGGAAAACCAAAAACAAATACACACACTTATATCTATACATGCAATCACCCACAACTCAACTATGAGGATGAAAAGTGCGTGCCACAAAGAAGTAGATGAGTTCTGAACAGACAATGGAAAAATTGAATTTCCAAATCCACAAATCTCCTCTGCACCACATTTTCTAGCACTGAATGTGCAGACAATTTCTCATAACTAAAAATGTGAAATGGAGGTGGTCAATCAGCTTCTTTACCTTCTTGGGTTACTTGACAGGAGACCTGTTCTTGTCTTAACCCATGAGTAGCAAGTGATTAGCTGAAATATACATGAAGAAAGGCAGAGACAAATGGGGGAGGTGGGACTACCTATCAGACCTGGAAACTTTATTCTGTAGCCCAGCCATAGGAGACACTAAATCAGAGTGGCTGTTCAGTAACACCATACTGTAATATTACCCAGATCTCCTGGACACGAACCCCTAGTCAGCCTTCCCACACTACCAAGATAATCACTTTGTGACTTCTAAATATTTAGGGCTTAAGGTGCTACCTGGAGTAGAAAAGGATTAAGCAATATAGCAGTGAAAAAAAATACATACATTATATATATATATATATATATATATATATATATATATATATAAAATTAATATGAGAGAGGTTACATTGTTCTCACTTCCATGGTAAAGTTCAAGTTGTTGTTGAGCCCTTTAGTAAGGAAATGTATTCAATAAAAAAAAAAAAAGATGAACAAAGAAAATTGGAATAAATAACTAATCCTCCCCTGCAAAGGTGCATATGCACCCCCATAAGAAACAAAAGCAAACAGGAACAAGTACTTCTTAAGACAGACAGAGCAAAAATCCAGTGGCTGCTCCTAATGAGATGGTGATTGTGAGCTCCCTGCCTAAGAAGAATTCAAAATAGCAGTTGTAAAAACAAAACAAAACAAAACAAAAACTCATGACTGAAAAAATAACTTAGAAAAGCAATTCAGAAATTTATCAGAGCAACTAAGTGAAGCGATTGAAAGAATAGAAAACAATCAGACAGAAACTTTAACACTGATGTTGTACATTTGCTAAATTGAAGAACCAAAGGCTCCAACAACAGAATAAGCGAAGCACAGGAAAGAATCAGTTATCATGAACAGCAGGCTATTTGAAAATACAGGATCAATGGAGAAAAACAAACAAACAAACAAAAAAAACACCCACGAAAAGTAAGGAATACCTACAAAACATTGGAAATTACGTCCAAACAATGCATCTAAAAAGAATTGGAGTTCAAGAGGAAACTGAGCATGTATGTCAGAGCATTGGAGTAGTTCAAAATTGTCACTGGAATAATTGAAAAAGGAAGTAAGGTTTTAGTAAGAAAAAGTATTTGTTAACGATTTGCATAGCAAGCTAGGCCTTGTTGTAGTGACTGCAGGCACCATGGAAAGTTATAGCCTGTGGGTTTTATATACAACTTCGAGGAGTATCAGCTGCTTTTTGGAAGCCTTCCATGGTCTTAATTAACTCTGTTCTCAAAACAACCCATCTGCAAGATCTTAAAAAAAAAACCCACCTGCAGGGTCGTAATCAGCTTCATTCCCATAATAGAGTAGGCCAATCTGGCCCAAACCAGTCCAAAATAGCCTAACCTCACACATCCTCTTCCCTGCTCTTACCTAACTAGTGACCTAACAGTCTGTCCTCTGATTTTCAGTGCTCAACTCTTTAAGAAATGAGCAGATAACAACTCTGACTGCTTCCAGCTGAAAAATGAGTGGCATGAGTATTGGGCTCTGTACCCAACTCTGTCAGGGTGGGAGTGGTTGTGGTACAGAGGGCCATAGTAAGTGGGGTGCAGTTTTGCAGTTATTCACATGTATGACTGTTTTCACATCTGTGGGTGTCTTATTGTTGAAAATGGCACTACCCAGTGGTGACCAGTGTATGCAAGCTGATAGCCTCTAAGCAAGAAGAAATAAATCTTGTTTGCAGTTAAAAATACATAAAAATAAGGGTTAAAAGAAGAGTAAGTGGTAATTTAAAAGGACTCTTGAAACATCCCAAGAGGGAACTTAACCACAATGATTCATGGCTTTGTTCTTAAGATCTCAAATTATATTAACATTCCTTTAAGGATGTTCAAATTTTCTACCACCTAGTTAGTTTTATCATTCTAAAAACAGTAAGACTCATTGAATAGTGTGCAAGTGCCTCCCATTTCAGTTGTTAACAAGTCAAGCACTCTTCTGTTTTGGAATACCATATCCAGGAGGCTATTTAAAGATCATCATGGGGCCTCAATCACATAATAGTGGCTTTCATAGTGATGGAGATATTAAGAACAGACCTTTCCAAGAAAGGGATGCCAGCAAATCAAAAGAGGCCTCTGGTAGTTAACCTTTATGTAATCCCATATTATTACGGCACACCTTCTTCTGGGCTAACATAAAGGTTAACTTTGTGTCCAGAAACCAAGATTGACTGACCCTGGAAGGGGTTTGAAGCAGACATAAGATTTTTCTCCTATAGAACTAGCACATCCTAAAGGGAAGGAGGAACCATTTCAATCTTATAGGTGAGGCTGTAGGTGTTGCAGCCCCTAAATGTTTTGGCCAGATTTATCCTATGATGCTATAATGAGTTTGTGTGCCATATTGCATTTGTATCCATGATGATGGGGTCTGATCTGTACATGATCTTCTATGCTAGGTGGTGAGAACTTTTTACTTGTTCAGTCACCTTTAGGACATATCTAGCTAGAGGTACACTGGGTTAATTGCCCATTCATTCAATAGTGGGAACCAGAGGGTAATATAAGCCAAAAGTCTTAAGGGAAATTTTATAAGAAGAGGCGAAGTATCATAATGACTTGTCTGTTGTTATTTGAATAGGAGTTTGAGTTCTTCCAAAGGTTTACAAGAGTAGGTGGGGTCTTCACGTGGTAGAAGTGAATGATGGTCCATTATCACTTTGAAGGAATTTAGGTAGGCCAAAATGAGGAATAATCTCATTTAGCAATGCCTTAATGACCTCAATGATTGTTACTGGAATTGCTTCTTCAGTAGGTCCTTCCAGGATTCGAAGAATGAATCCACAAACCACAGATCAGTGGTAAAACAGTATTTATTTTACAGTAAAAAATACAGAGAAAAAGCATCAGAACTCCAGGCAGAGGGAAAAACCCAAGTCAGAAAAAAATCTCTTCATAGGTCTTTTGTCTAGGGGTATATATCTAGCCCCCAAAATGATAGGATACAATCCCTTCAGTCCCAGACCTAAGAAACTTACATAAAATTAACTAGGCCTAGGGAAAGGGGGGGGGGTCCCTGTTTAGTAGCAAGTGCAAGAGGAGAGAGGCAGAGGCTGAGGTGGAGACACGATGGTGCTCCCTGAACTGACACCCTGGAGGTGTCCCTCCAGCAGTTGTCCAGCTTCTCTAGCCACGGGAGCCTCCTGTGACTCCCTGGCTACCCTCCAACCCACTGGTTCTTATGTCTGCTGTCACCACCGCACATTTCCTGGGCAGAGATGGTAGGTACTCCCCTCAACTCTGGCCAGGTTAGCAGGGGCTGCACCCACCCTGCATCATCATCTTTTCTCTCTGGCAAGAAAAGCTTCTATCTACTCTCTAAATGTGTCTATGAATACTCGTAAATATTTTTATCTCCTATAGGGAGGCATTTGAGTAAAATCAAGTTGCCAGTCCTCTCCTGGTTAGGTTCCTCATGCTTCAACAGGCTTAACCAGAGGGAATTTAATTTCCCCCTCTGGAAGTTATTAGTCATATACAGGAGGCAAGATCTAGTTATTTGATCTAATGTCTTATGAAACTGAGGTCCTAAAGATATTATTTTGATCATTTGTAATAGAATATTTGTTCCTTTATGAAGAGAGACATACTAAGCCTCAAAAACCTACCACTGAAAATCTCCAGGGATAAATAAAAGATCACCTTTGGAATTCCAACTTATAGGCCAGCTGTTCTCAACCTATGGGTCATAACCCACAGGAACTGTATTAAAGGGTTGTGGCATTAGGAAGGTTGAGAACCACTGTTATAGGCTATAATTGTGGTTTCTGTTTATTTGTCCACTCTTTTTCTTTTTTAAATGTAAGAATGGATAGTTTTAAAGAAGAAGGTATGTCAAGATGAGGTAGGAGACCTCAAAAGTACCTTAGTACACATGTGGCAAAGGATGTGTCACCCAAGGAATGGACCAGGACATTCTGGCACTATCAGAAATACATGAGTAAAAGGATTATGATTAATAAGAAACAGTAATGGGGTGTGAATTTCTTTTTATTTTTTTTAAATTAAATCATAGCTGTGTACATTAATGCAGTCATGGGGTACAATGTGGTGGTTTTATATACAATTTAAAGTATTTTCGTCAAACTGAGTGTGAATTTCTTAATAAAGTGGCTGGCCCATGACCATTAAAATAGTGAAGGTTTTGGAAGTGAAGAACCTTAAGAAGGAGTTAAGGACAAAGTGAGCCAGCCAACCCTAGTATCTAAAAGGATAAAGCTTGACTGCCATGTCCATAAACATCCAGGATATAAATTCAGTGGTGGTAATTTTCACAGGTGGGTCAGATTGAACTGGGTCTCCCCCAGAAAGGACATCCAGGGACTTTGAGAGGACAACATTACCCCTGCCAGACCAGCTCCCCAGTCAGTGGGGCAAAGGACTGACATTGTTACATTCCATTGCAATTGTAAGAGGAAGTTTTTGGAGGGTGATTACAGTTAGAGCAACACTTTGCAAAATGCCCCTATCTGTGGCAGATAATAGCATTTAGGATTGTCCAAACTGCTTTGCCTGGCCCACAAGTGCAGCTAATAACTGGGCATGCCTCTACTCTCTCCTCTTCTCCCTCTCCTGAGCCCCAGCCTCATGCTCCTGATCTGTATTGTTATATGTTGTATTTCAATGGCCAAAAGCTCCTCTATAGGTGCCTCATGGTCTTCACAAAAGGTTTTGGAGTTTTCTCCCAATGTTTGAGGCTAATTGAGTCAAGAACTTGTCTCTCAAAATGACCTACTTCATAACTCTCAAGGTCTAATGTAGTAAAATTGGCCAGGGTATCTTTAAGACACCGAAGAAAAGTGATAGGGGGATTTTCTTCCAAGACGTGAGTGACACTATCCGCACAATTAATGACTTTCTGGCCACACAGAGACCAAATGTTACATCTAATGCATAGTGATCTAATTCCCACTGTTAAGATTAATCAGTATAATCCTAGCTGGGATCAGCTGTAGTCATGGTAGTATCCTCAATGGGGTATTTTTCATTTGAGAGATGAAGGCCATCTGCAAATGTTCAAACCTCTTTTATGACCCATTCCTTTTCTAGGTCAGTCACAGACTGCCCCAATATAATTTGGAGGTCCTTCTAAGTAAGATAAATAGGTTCAGACATAGGAGGTGAAGGAGCTGTTGGGGAAGGACCAAGGCAAGGTGGGATATTCCCATTAAGGATTTAACCTTTGGTGACATATGTCATGTTGATCTCCAAGATGTAAAAATACCTGGACATATGGGACCTCCAACCCAGATGCTTACAAAAATTGTCTAAGTCAATGTATCATAGTTTAAGTTCCTATTAAATGTCAAATGCTGAGAAATTTCTAGTATATATTGAGGCCAAGCTATATTACAAAAGAAAATCAAATGTACTTTTTAAGAGTCTGTGTATCAAAATATTTCCAAAATTGAAAAAAATGCAACCTAATTTGCTGTCCAGTGGGATAGACAACTGGTGACTAGACAATTGGTTACCCAACTGGAGAGATAAAATGAAAAGACTAGAGAGCCCAGCATCTCAAGGCCTGTCTGATCAACTACCGCTGGTGACGTCCCATTCAGACATCTCTGAAAGAGAATAGTCTCTTACCTGAGCTGAATGATACCTCTGACATACATTGCAGGAATCCTTTGCAGCCACCTTCGGGGGGAGCCTCAACAAGCAGACTTATCTGCAAATGGGATAGGACATTCGTCTGTACAGGAGGGTCTTGGTAAGTATACTTGACCAGTGCTGGGAAAAAGGAATGCAGTAAAAAAGGAGAAATGGATGGATGGAATTATTAAGCCATGGGGGAACTAATGTCATCTTTGTCCAGCCCTGGGAAAAATAAACTCTTATAGGAAGAGAAGGTAAAGTTGAAGGACAATTTGTCTGATATAGGCCTTCCTGAAATGGGCTGGATACATCTCTGACTCAGCTGAGAGACAGGTTCCCACATTGTCAATGCCAATAGTTGTTTCAAATAGCTAGCCAGGAATGCAACTGTAAGAGGCTTGATAAAGAGGCTTGACTGCTCACAGAAAGCACATGAATCTTGTCCTCCCACACTCCCTGCCATCAGTGTCTGGGGTTCCTCTTCTGGCCTCCTTCTAGTAAAAATAGAAGGGAAGAAATCAAATCCTGGAATACAATGCAAATTAAAAGAAGCCATTTGTTAAGAATGAGTAGCTAAGAACATCTACTGTAAGGGTCAGACACAGTAGTGCCAGTTAGAGATTCTCACTTACAGTAGAACCCCCTTGTCTAAGGCTGTAAACATATGGCTCCCTGGCACTCTATCCCATACAAACATCTGTACTTCCTCAGTAGTAAAAAAGGAAGAGTTAAGAGTGAAAGTAGATCAGCAAGGCATACCCCCTCTTGGTCGGCTCACCAAGATGTTAGAGTGGCATGACTTAGTCACTAAAATAACATGCCAGTGTGGCATGACTTAGTCACTAAAATAACTGAAGAAAACAAGTAACATTTTAGTAAGCAAAATAAAGTATTTATCAACAGTCTGCACAGCAAAACAGGCTCCATTATAGTGACTGAAGGGGCCATGGAAATCACAGCCTCTGGGTTTCATACACAACTTTAAGGAGTATAAGCTGCTTCTTAGAAGTCTTCCAGGGTCTTAATTACTGTATATACTCGAGTATAAGCCGAGTTTTTTGGGGCACAAAATTTGTGCCGAGTTTCAAAAAACTCGGCTTATACTCGAGTATATATGGTAACTCTGTTCTTAAGACAGCCTAGTACAAGGTCTTGAAAACAACCTACCAGCAATGTCTTTTAAAAACCCACCTATAGTGTCTTGATCAGTCTCCTTGTCATAACAGCCCAGGTCAGCCTGACCCAGACCAGTCCAAAAAAGCCTCATCATATCTGTCTTTTGCCCTACTCATGTCTAGCTAGCTATCTAACAAGAATGAACTGAATAAGTGCAAAAATATAATAACAAAAAACTTTCCAAAACTTGAGAAAAATACAAATACTACAAAAATTATGAAGCAAATCAAGATCACATTGCAATATCATTTCACCCTAGCTAAAACTGCTTATATTAAAAGGATAGACCAGTAACAGATGCTAACTGGGATGTGGAGAAAGGAGAACCCTCCTACACTGTTGGTGGGAATATAAATTAGCACAGCCATGCTATGATAATAGTATGGAGTTCCTCAAAAATCCCCAAACAGCATTTCTATATAGTCCAGTAATTCTATTACTAGAAAAAAAATCAATATATCAAATAAATATCCATACTCTCACATTTCTTGTAGCACTGTTCTCAATATCCAAAATGTGAAGTTAACCTAAGTACCTATCAGCAGATAAATGGAAAAAGAAGATAAGTGATATATACACAATGTAATATTATTTCACCATAGAAAGAAATAAAATACTGTCATTTGCAGCAACATATATAGAACTGGAAACCACTATGGGAGGGAAGATTAGCCAAGCACAGAAAGCCAACAATTGCATGTTCTCACTCAGATGTGGTAACTAAAAAATTTGATCTCATGAATATACAGACTAGATTTGTAACTATCAGAGTCAAGAAAATGGAAGAGGGGACAAAGAATAAAGGGGTGAAAAAGAATATAAATGTATTTATTACCAATGAACTAACACTTAAAATGGTGAAGATAGTAAATATAGATGTGTATTTTACCTTAATTTATTTTTTAAAAGGACTTAGAAAGGAAGAACTTGTCCTTGTTTGCAGATGGCATGATCTTTTACATGGAATATGCTAAATGCTCTACCAAAAATCTACTAGAATTAAAAAAATTCATAAATTTGCAAGATACAAATTCAACATAGAAAATCAACAGCATTTTTATACACCAACAGTGAACTACCTGGAAAAGAAATCAAGAACACAATGCTGTTCGTAATAGCTACAAAACATTTAGTACTTAGGAGTAGATTTAAATAAGGAGGTGAAAGATCTCTATATAGAAACTATCAGACAGATGAAATAAATTTGAGAGGACACATTTCATTTTCATGAGTTGGAATAATTAAGATTGTTAACATGTTCATACTATCCAAAGTGATCCACAGATTAAATCCAATTCCTAGTGAAATATCAATAACATTTCTCTCCAAAATAGAAAAAAAATCAACCCTTGAATCTGTGAAATCATAAAAGTAGAAATTGATTAGCCAAAGCAATCTTGAGGAAAAACACAGGTTGAAGGTATCACACTGATTACAAAATGTATCACAAAACTATTATAAATAAAATAGTACAGTGTTAACATTAAAAACAGTACAGACCATAGCTGGGTATCGTGGCAGGCACCTGTAGTCCCAGCTTCTCAGGACGCTGAGGCAAGTGAATTGCCTAAGCACAGGATTTGAAGGTTGCTGTGAGCTGTAATGCCACAGCACTCTACCAAGGGTGATAAAGTGAGACTCTGTCTCTACAAAATGATAATAATAATCATAATAATAATGAGAAGAAGAAGAAGAAGAAGAAGTAGTTAACTGATGACTCCATACTGAACCTCAGAGTCAAAGAATTCTATAATAGGTGTACTCTTATTTGACAATGTGAATGTTACTTTCTTTGCATTATAATTATTATTATTGCTTAATATTTTTATGCAGCAATCGTCTGGTTTCTTTTCTGAATGTATTTATCTTCGTTTGTTCTTTACGAGGTTTTTGTTTCTAGTCCTTATCTTAAACATTGTTGCTGTTGTTAAATTTTAAGCCTTTTTAATTTTGTGAGGGCAAAAAGTGGAAACTTAATAATCACATGTATATGTAAAAAATAAAAAATTAAAAAAAAAGAAATCCACACATTTATAACTAATTGATTTTTTTTTTTTTTTTAATACAGAATTTCTTTTTGTTGTGCTTGGTAGAGTGCTGTGGCATCATAGCTCGCAGCAACCTCAAACTCTTGGGCTCAAGTGATTATCTTGTCTCAGTCTTGCAAGTAGCTGGGACTACCGGCACCTGACACCACAACACCCAACTATTGTTAGAGATGGGGTCTCGCTCTTGCTTAGGCTGGTCTCAAACCTGTGAGCTCTCGCAATCCACCTACCTCAGCTTCCCAGAGTACTAGGATTATAGGCATGAGCCATCATGCCTGGCCCCTATAACTAACTGATTTTTGACAAAAATGCCAAGAACACATAATTTGAAAAAGACAGACTTTTCAGTAAATGTAGCTTGTAAAATTGGATATCAACATACGAAAGAATAAAATCAGACCTACATCTCACACCATATGGAAAAGTCAAACGCAAATGAATTAAACACTTACGTGTCAGACTCGGAACTGTTTAATATTGGAAGAAAACATAGAGGTAAATCTCTAGGATATGGGTCTGGCATGAATTTTTTAAAATTTGGTTTTAAAGTGTTGGCAACAAAAACAAAGAGAGAAAAATGAGATTGTACCAAAGTTAAAAGTTTCCCAGCAAAGGAAACAATCTATGTGTTTAGAGGATTATTTGCAGACTGGGGGAAAATATTTTCAATCTAGATATTACATAGGAGGTTACTTTCCAAAATATATAAGGAACTCAACTCAATAATTAGAAAACAAACAAATTGATTTAAAAATGTGCAAAAGACCTTCTTAAATATTTCTTATACCAAAATATACAAAGGGCCGATAGGTCTACAAAATTCTCCACATCACTAATCATCAGAGTGATGTAAATCAAAACCACAATGAGATATGACCTCACTCCTGTTGTAGGGGCTGTGATAAAAAAGAGAAAAGATTAAAATGTGTTGCTGAAGAAGTGAAGAAAAGGGAACCCTTTCATAGTATTATTTGGAATGTAAATTAGTATAGCCATTATGGAAAACAGTTGGAAGTTCCTCAAGAAAATTAAACTGGAAGTACCATATGATCCTGCAATCTCACTATGGTATATATATCCGAAGGAAATTAAATGAGTATGTCAAAGAGATATATGCACTCCCATGTTTATTGCAGCACTTCTCACAAGAGTCAAGATATGGAATCAACCTAAATGCCAACCATCATATGAATGGATAAAGAAAATGTGTGACATGTATAGAAATGCAATACTATTTGGCCATACCATAAAGAAAAATTCCTGTCATTTACAATGACATGGAAAGACCTGGAGGACATTATGTCAAATGAAATAAGCTACAGAAAGAATTATAAACATCACATGACTCACTCATACATGGAATCTAAGAAGCCTATTTTTATAGAAATAGACAGTAGAATGTTGATTAACCAGAGACTGGTCCAGTTGGTGGAAGGGAAGTTGAGGAGATGCTGGTAAAAATACACAACATTACACAGTCACATATTTTATGATATTTCAGTTAAGGAATGACTACAAACACCATGGTGGTCCCATAAGTTTGTAATATTGCCTTTTTACTATTTTTAGACATGTTTAAATACACAAATACCTACTACTGGGCTCAGGATTCAGTACAGTGACATGCTTCAGGGGTGGCGAACACGCGGCTAGAGCCGCATGCGGCTCCGGCCAAAATGAATTTCGGCTCTTTGCCTCTTATCATTATTTTGTATACTGTGGCTCTTTGCCAAGTTTGGATTTTGTTATGCTGCTTCTGAGGAGGGACCTCTGAGGAGCG
>CAUYPK010052023.1:0-14119 GCA_963574355.1 Loris lydekkerianus | reverse complement strand
CATAAAATATTAAGACCAAATCAAGTAAGAATGTAAATGTCTTAACACAATAACTAAGAAAATGCCAGGAAGGCTATGTGAACCAGTGTGATGAAAATGTGTCAAACGGTCTATAAAACCAGTGTATGGTGCCCCATGATCGCATTAATGTACACAGCTATGATTTAATAATAATAATAATAAAAAAAGACAAAGCTCTCAGCAAGAGCACAAAAACAAACAAGCAAAAAAACAAAGTAAGGAAATTTTGAAGAGGTTTTCCTAAATCATACCAGCTGGCCTAGAGATTTTGATAATATTTCTCCTTATCTCTACATTCTTTCAAAACATTTAAGAAACATATTTACTTTAAGGAGGTTAAATTTCTTTGTCTAGTAAGGACAAAAACAGTATCAAATTCATACTTTCCTGAAACACAGGAAACGAGGGACCTCATAACGATTTGAGTATTGAATCTTGCATTTCATCTGCACATTCATTAATCATTTGTTGAAGCTTTTAGTATCAGGCACTGTTCAAGGCTCTGGGTTATAAAGATAAATGAGATTCAATTCCTTCTCTTGAGAAAACAGTCTAATGGGAAAGCAGGTAGGGCAATTTGGGAAGCGATAACAAAGTTATGCATCGGGAGTTAAGGCTTTGAGCAAGGAGGTGACTAGTATTTGAATGATCTTGACAGATGAACAGTGTTAGTGAGAGAAAGGACAGGCAGAGGTGTTGTGGGAGTCAGGCATGAGCTTGGTACACGGTACACGTCAGACACAGAAAGGATTTTGGTTATGCAGAAGTGAAAAGGGTATACCCAGTGTAAGGAAAAATTAAACACTTTAGAAAAGCAAAAGAAACTACTGAATTATCTTTTCAATGATGAGAACCTGAACCTATAGAAACATGCATCATTGTTTGGGCTATTTTATAATTCTATAGAGGTGGAAAAATAAAAGCAATGCAAATAGCTCTTGTCTGTAGACATGCAAATCAATTCTGTCCAGGTGAAGACACAATCCTCCCTTTTCCTCAAGCCAATTTTGCATCCATCTGCAAATTCCCTTGAATATTTCTAATCTATCAATTTATTCTTTGCCCCCCCCCCCAACACACACACTTGGACTAGTTGTAACATCTTGCACTATGTAGGTGACTACATTTGATTAGTGAATTAGATTTTTGGACACACGTTCATTTTATATTTGTATGAGAATTGTGATTCAACTTCTTTTTTTAAGGGAGAAGAATTGGATTAAATCAGGAAAGCTTTGTTTGCCTGCAGTGCTAAGGAGTTGAGGCTTTATTCTTTAGATATGAATGGCCAACAAAAAATTTCAGCTATGGGGCATGTTTGCATTTTGGAAAGGTCCCTGGCTGTAGAGTGGAAGAAGAGTTAAGGAAGGGGGAGGCTGGAGCTGGAGCTGCTAGTTAGGAGGCAATGACAACAGGTGAGGCTGAATGACCGGGGTCTGTGCCCAGCTGACAGCAGTGGCTATAGAGCAGTGAGATTCCATGGAGGGCTATATAAGGGTAGGACTGACACTGTAAACACCACATTTCTTTAACAACCCATGTGGCTCATGTAACTGAACCCAGTTTAGCACTCTGAAGTATCAGGGGTTTACCTGCTGTAGGTGTGTTAGCAGGTTTCTCAAAACCCTTCGAGTCATGCGTAACCCAGAGTCATAACCTCCTCTGCTATTTTCTGCATAGAGCTGAAAAAGAGCTAAACAGGTAAAGGGAAAAGAAATTTTTAAATTGAATGTACTCAACACTAATATGAAATCAGTAGATGAACAACTGCATTCCCACACAGAGGAAAACACAACTACATTCAAATGGGGGGAGGGAAAGGAGGGAGGTTGATGTGCTGTCACTAAATGGGCACAATGTGGGGGTACATGGCACACCTCCTGGTGAAGGGCTCAGCTACAACTTGGACTTCACCTAATAAACACAAACAGTGTAACCTAATCATTTGTATCTTCATATCAATCTGAAATTTTAAAAAGAGGAATTTTTAAATCGAACATTTGCAGTGTATCTTTCAAGAGTGTGTGCTCTGGAGTAACAGTCTCTGTGGGTATGAAGGGAAAGGGGAGGGAAAGATATATTCTTGATTATTTGCTTGTTATTTTGAAGGCCTTCCAAGCAAGAATAGTTTGATAAATAAGGAGAACCATCCTCATTTCAACCCCTCGATAATTCAATGTATCTGTGATGAAGGTCATGAACTTGGTATAAGGGGACATGTGAGGATTTTCCCAGTTAGATAATCTCTAAACAAATAAACAGCGAGAACAAGCAGGGAATGAGTGACTAGCAAGCATACATCTTGAAAAAGTCTAGATTCTCCAAATCGCAAGATTTTCCTTTAATAAAGGCATAAATCACGCTAAAGAACAAAAATAGAGATGGGGATGGGTGGGTAGGTAATGAAAGTAACAGGTTGGCTATTTGGGGTCACTGCACTCGGGACGCTCAAAACTGCTGCGTTACCTCTGTATTTTGTATGAGGGCTGTCCCCTGAGAGGGCGATGAGGGCGGTGGCCACAGGTGCAAGCTGGAGAAAACCTGTTCCTGTGCTGCACGGTCACAAAACACAGAAACAAGAAGGCGAGGCCAGCGTTACTATTGGTGCAGCGGTTTATAACAGCTTTGACTGTTAAGGGGCATTTCTAACATGGTGTTACAAGTTCTAGCTTTTCATGGCCCTTTTTCCTAGATCTAGAATTTAGCAGAATGTTGAATTATCATATTTTGTCATTCATTCATTCGTGCATTCATTCATTTATTCATTCAAAAAACATTTATTGGATGTCTCCTGTGTGCTAAGCACTGTGCCAGGCAATGGGCGTGCAGGGTACACTCTGTCCTCATGGAGCAGATAAGTCTCACTTCCTTAGGACTCAGCTGCCTGGAAACCAACACAAGAAAGAATGACCCAAAGGCCAGGAAAAAGCAACAAATATTTATGCCCCCCTCCAAAAAAATCAACAGTTCACAGGCCCCCACTCTTAGTCTAGTCCCTTCCTCATTTGCAAAACAATTTATGGAAGGCAGGAGAACTATTAGAGACAGGCACCGGTAACAGAGATGACAATCAGAAGCTCCCTGTTTAAGGAGGCTGTAATCATGAAAAAATAACTTGAGAAGGTGTTTAGATATTATTTGTGCAAGTAACTAAAAGAAAACAAACTAGAATAGGAAATAACTGTAAGGAATTTGCCCAGTGGTTAAAACCATACTTGCCTCTGGAAGGCAAGCTGATGGGTAATATTTTCTCTTCTTTACTCATTTTTTTCTACTCTACAAATGTTTTGTATTCACTATGATTCACTATGTATTCATTCTAAAGAATGAGTCAACACTACATAAGGGAACCAATTTGAGGAGGAGGGAGAGGAACATAAACTCTACAGCTCAGCAACACACACACACACACACACACACACACACACACAACCACTGACTTCAGAATGTAAGTCTGAAGTTTGACATAGCCTATACTAATTTGCAGGCTAGCCATCCAAGCACAGCTATTCAATCTTATTCTAGCCTAAAGCCAAAACAGGACAAAACGTGGTGATGCATTACAAAGAAATGAACAGAGAAATAAGCTAGGAGCGACTCGGGAGCAAAGTGTAGTTTATATATACAGTATAATTGCTCTAGCAAAGCGTGTGTGCATGGTTCTCTAGAGTGGAAATAAACTTGCGTGAAAGAAAGGGTGACGTAGGAATTGTTTCCCCTTTTTGCTATCCTTGAGTCATTTATATTTGCAAAGCTGATAAATGTTTAGTTCTTTGCTGCCCTCCTGAATGAGGAATAAATTTGTGAAAAGTGAAGACTTCTTACATACCAGACCTTGTAGCAAACATTAAGCAGCACCAAATGGGAAGTGACCAGTGACAGCTAAACATTGCCCTTGAGGCCACACTGTGACATCCACACCCTCACCTGTCGTACATTGTAATGAGAAGGCTGAGAGTGAGTTCGGAGGCTCTGGGATGCACTTGTCCTGGGTTTTCCTCCCTGGCTCTCTGAAACAGCTCTTGCAGTACTTGAAAAAGCTGCTGCACAGACAGCGAGAGCTCCCTGGCTTCCCAGAAATGTGGTGGTAGTAGCACATGCTGAATCAGTGAGCTGTCAATCAAGTCCACTGCAGGAAACAAATGAAGAATTAAGTCTGATTTTCTGATAAGAACAAAAGTCTTCAAATAAAGCAAATGCCTTTTAGTGTTTAATTCAGGTTGTCTTTTTAAATTAGCTTTTTTTTTTTTTTTTTTTTTGAGACAGAGTGTCACTTTGTTGCCCTCGGTAAAGCGCTGTGGCTTCATCATAGCTCACAGCAACCTCAAACTCCTGGGCTCAATTGATCCTCTTGCCTCAGCCTCCCAAGTAGCTGGGACCACAGGCACCTGCCACCACGCTTGGCTAATTTTTCTTTTTAATAGAGGTGGGATCTAACCCTTGCTTAGGCTAGTCTCAAACTCCCGAGTTCAAGCAATCCACCCACTTCTGCCTCCTAGAATGCTAGGATTATAGGCATGAGCCATTGTGCTTAGCCTAGCTATATTCTGTAAAGGGAATTAAATACGACCACTATTGGAACACCTATCTTTTGTGTGTAATTCAGGCATTACTCTTTACTATTCTGATAGTCAATTTTATTTTGGAAAAGTGCATCTTTAGTAAAGCCTGTTTACCACATAATTGCCAGTACAATTTCTAGGATCCGTTTTGTAGAATGAAGTGAGAAACTCGAAAAATAAGCCTTCCAAGGAAGTTAGGAAACTATGGTGAAAAGTTAGAAAAATATTTTTATGTTCTTTATTATGTGGGTTGAGCAAATTTATCTTTCATGTTCAAATACAGTCTTTCTTGCCTGTAGACTAGCATCAGAAGGAATATGGTGTGGGTTAAAAGGCAATCGCTATAATTTAAAAAAAAAAATCTCTTTAGGTAGAACCCCAAGAGTCTGATAATTCAGCAAGTCAGTAATATCACTTTTTTTGATATTTGTTGCATTAGTACATACCTAGAGATGGAAAACCAGAGTTGCTTACAAAAAATAATCGCTTATTTCTTATACTGTATTTTTTTTACCATCTTCTCCTAAAAATTTTACAAGACAATGAATAGAAGTAACAATGTCATAGAGCTAACCCTATAGTTTCTTGCAGAAAGAGGTTGACAGACAAAATTAATAACAGCCACTTGTAACGTCTGAGAGGTGGGGATGTGGGAAGCACCCGGAGCCGCTGGCATTTACAATGCTTCAGCCTGTGAAATGATAAAACCCTGAGATTCCCTCTGCTTCGTAAATCAACCTCCCAGATAAGAAACGTAGAGACTGTAATAAAATTTTTTTATTTGTTCTCTGATATGCTTTTAAGGGGCGCATCTAAGGAACACAGGAGCATGTTTGGGGAATGTGACTTAAATAAAAATCTGGCTGCCGGTGGTGGAGGCTATAAATTCTTTTATCGATAAAACCTATCATCTCGGCCTGGTATTCTGAACACAGGATGTTATTGTCTTCTGCTGAGAGTTCTATATTACAGCAAACCAGGTAATAGCAGTGTCCATTAATCTCACTGCAAGATTTATGAAGATTTATGCTGCAATGTGCTCCAGACCCTGCTACTTGGAGCTCTTGTGAATCTTTATCTGTGTTTGGGACTTTACTGTCTTCAAATTTTTGTTTGGATATCTTTTCTAGGTAGACTTTTTCAACCACTGATTTTGTGTGTTGTTAATATTTCCCACGAGTATTATTTATATTCACTGCTGCTGATGCCAAGGATAACAGTAAGTTAAAAAATGTACATCTTCACATCATACTATTGTCCATACCCAGGATTTATTGGTGGAGACTTATATGAACAATTGCTGCTAACTTTCTCTAAGGAGAGACTCTCCAGGAAAAGAACATAACTGGGAGTAAATATTGAGTGAGTGTATTTTGGCTTTTGTTTATTCCTAGGATAGTAAATAGTAGCTTTAAATGAGTTTATTTGTCTACATTAATGACTTATTTTTATTTTATTTTATTTATTGATTTATTTTTGAAATAGAGTGTCACCATGTTGCCCTTGGTAGGGTGCCGTGGTGTCACAGCTCACAGCAGCCTCAAACTCTTGGGCTTAACTCTTGCCTCAGCCTCCCAAGTAATTGGTACTACAGGTGCCTACCACAAAGCCTGGCTATTTTTTGTTGTCATTGTCACTGTTGTTCAGCAGGCACAGGCCAGGTTTGAACCTGCCAGTCGTGGTGTCTGTGGCCGGTGCCCTAACCACAGAGCCCAGGCGCTGAATCTAGATAAGTACATAAAACATTTTCTAAAACCAAAATATTCCTTCTTCAAAGGAACCCGATACAGGAATAATACTGTATGGAAAATAGAGAAATGCAGCCTTGTTCCTGTTGAAGACATGGTCTTTGAATCTTCCCAGCTGGCCTAGCCTATATCCCTTATTCTCACTTTTGTTAACCCTTTTGTGCCCTACCTCACACCCATGTATACTTTATAAAGCTTAATGTGAAAATCATTGGTCTATATAACACTTTAGGCTTAAGGAAAAAAATTTAACCTTCAGTAGAAATGTCACATATATAACACAAGTTCTTTTAGGTCTGAGATTATATATTTCAGAAATCATTTCACCTGAAATAATCTTTTTTAATGAAGCAAAGAAATTGTGAAAAATCAATAATGTTAGATGTGCTGAAGATGTGCTTTTTCATAGCTACAACCTAAAGTATTTTTTTTTTGGAGAATTTTCACAGGATAAATGTTCTTACTCTATTTTACTTTATTTTACTTAGATAACAGTATGAGAAAAGAAAATCAAAGCATTCAATCAGATACAAATTTAATGCAAACAAATAGTTCTCAGGGAATTCTCAAGATTTTTTCAAATTTATGGCCCATCATTATTCATTACTTTCACATGTTCGGATACATAAGAGATATCAACTAATAAATAAGAGATACAACTTGAAAATGCAAAACTTATATAGTAGTAGGAATTTAAAATTTTTATGTTTAAATCTACAAATATAGGTCTTAAACTACTTTTTCTTTGTTATTTTATTTTGTGTCAACAGGGGTATCTTGAAAAGGAAACCAAAAATTTTTTTAGAAGCTAAGTGGAAAAAAATACAAAAAACAAACATCCTTATTCACAATTATTTTCTATGTCAGTTAGTGAAGAAGCTTCATGGGCATTGAACATCCTTCCCCCAACATCTCCTTGGTCACAAATGGGGTACATGCACAGTCCAGCCTTCCCAAGTCTGGCACTCATGTGCATGGAGGAAGCTTTTGTTTTCTCTATAAATTTTACATCACACCTCAGGGTCAGATCATTTCAAGTGTTTCTAGAGAGCCTATACTTACATTGGCAGAGAGTTTGCACTGATCGTAATTTGAAGGCTGTTCTATAAATGGAATTCTCAATACTGTTAAGAGCATCTGTAAAGAAAACATGAAATGCACAGATAAAGGATCGTCTCATTATACAAATAAATCCTGCATCCTGAAGGGAGTCCTAGAGATCACGTAGAGCTACTTTATGTTGGTGGTAAGGAAATTAAGTTCTAAAGCTCTTTTTATTTCTATCTGAGAACAATAATAGATTTATAGTATTTCAGAGCCACAGGTAATCCTAGAGAACACTCTCCTCCAAGTCCAGCAAATGGAAGAGTCCACAGAAAAGTAGGCAGTATTCCTCTGTCTAATTTTTATATAAAAGACCATGCCTTGTAAGATAAATAAGATAAAAAACTCTATGTAAGGTAGAATATGAACTCAATTTTGTTAATATATTTTAGTGCACATATAAATTTATATGTTATTGTGCACATATAAATTTAAGAATTTATGAAAAAGACCCAAAAGCTATCCATCCATTCCTGCATTTAGCAAATGTTTATTGAGCTCTTACTCTATGGCTCTGGCATAATACCAGGGCCCTGAAGTATAGCAGTTAACTAAACAGATAAAGAACCTCACCTTCGTGGAGCTTAACTTCTAGTGCCATCTGCAGTTAACAGTGGACATCTCTGAGTACCTGGGTTATTTGTGATTATAGGTAGTTTCTTTCCACTTGTCAATGTTACCTAAGTTTTCAAAGAGTATAATGCTATTTTTATAATTAGAAAAGAATTATGAAAATACTTTTTCTGAGAGTTACTTTTTTTGAGAGTTGCACCAGCCCGTACAGCAATGGCTAGTATTTCTGAGCACCTGCCTGGCACTGAGTGTAGATTTGCTGGTTCCCCAGTGTGAAGAAGAGGAGGGAGTTTGGGACCCAGCCATCCCTATTTTTATTACTTCTTTTGTCCTTTGGGGAAGTTAGTTTACTTTTTGATTTTCCACTCCTTCATCAGATACATAGGGATTGTAATACATTACTCATAGAGTATCTGCATAATTTAAATGAGAAAATGTAGGTAATGCACTTACTAAATATTGTCTCTCTTACTTCCCTTGAGGAACCACAATTTTAAATGTTTCAATGAATCTGTTCCTCCATTCATTCATTCCTTCACATTTAATTTTTGTTTATTTCAAGAGACATACAACAATTTCCCAACAGCTTTTTGTTGTCTCAGAACAAAACTTTATAGATTTCTACTCTGTCACCTTGGGTAGAGTGCAGTGGCCTCAGCCTAGCTCACTGCCTCAGCCTCTTGAGTAGCTATGACTATTGGCACCTGCCATGATGCTGGCTAATTTTTCTATTTTTAGTATAGATGGGGTCTCACTCTTTCTCAGGCTGGTCTTGAACTCCTGATCTCAAGCAATCCACCTGCCTTGGCCTCCCAGAATGCTAGGATTACAGGCGTGAGCCATTACACCTGGCCAATAGAATCAGTCTTTATATCTAGAAAAAATAAAAACTGCAGAGTAGATATCCCAATTTATTCATACTGGCTTTAGTATCATGAAATAAAGCTTTATAAGATGTTATATTTTTATTGTTTAATTTATTTTAGGCACTTATAACAGCTTCTTTTACCTGATTCCTGTAGAAAGCAGTAGTCCTCACCATGTGGTTCCTAGACTAGCCCTGGGAACTTGTTAGAAATATGACTTGTAACAAAACTCCAAGAAATTTTCAACTCTAGACTCTTTAATTGGCCCTTGATGTAAAGCTGATGCAAGCTGAAGTTTGAAAACTGCTGGTATAAATGGAACTTATTGATTCTGGTTTTTATGATTAAGTTGACTATTGAAGGTCTTTGCAAGAGCAGGTGCAGTAGAGTCACAGGAGGTCAGAATCAAGCTGCAGAGGATTGAGCAATGAGTGTGAGATGAAGGGAAGACATATAAAAACAGACAACTTTTCAAGAGCTTTAATCTGCAGGGAAGACAAGAGAGCCATAACTAGAACAACATAATCAAAACTGGTTTTCAAAGGGAGGACAGATTTCAGAATGTATGTATGGGTCAGGGAAGGGAGCCAGGAAAGAGGAAGAGGTTGCAGACTCAGGAAGTGGGAACCATAAGGTGTTTGATGTAGCAAAGTTCCTCTCAGTGGGTGCATGTTCTTTTGGTAACCCAATGCCAGTTTTTCTTTCTTCTAGTGAATCACCTCCCCCTACTCTAACTCCATGAAATTCTAGTGGTGTTAATTCCACCTCTACTATTTTCAGGGGGGCATGTAGTCCAGACCCAGCCTTTCAGTGAATGCATTACAGCATTCCTGAGAAATAGCACCACCATCAAAGTTAGGCAAGTGGTACCCCAGTGAAAATGGGTTTAAGGATTCTTTTTTCAAGGAAGCAGATTTAATTGTTTTGTTGCTGGACTTGCCTTTGGAGGAGGGGAATATTAGAGCAATAGTCACTCTTGTCAGAGTGTATTGTGTGAGAATGAAAGCAACGTGCAAAGGTGAGCAGAGGTGAACTTGGCCATAGCGAGAAACCACTTCCTGGTGACAATGTCTGAGACCAGTGTGAGCGAGTGTTGCCTTGGGTTATTTAATTTAATTTGTTTTAATTAAAAAATAAAAATCATATATATTTCTTGTATACAAAATATTTTGAAATACGAATACATTATGGAATGGGTACATCAAGCTAGATAACCTCATATGTGTAGCACTTACCTTTTTTTTTTTTTTTGTGGTGAGAATGCTTAAAATCTACCCTCGTAGCAATTTTCAAGAATACAATACATTTTTATTATCATGCTATACAGCAGATCTCTCGATTGGGTTATTAAGTATATAAGATAATAAAGCCTCTTTAGGCTAAGTTTTCTATCACAAGCAACTTAAATATTGCTCAATGATACAATTCCCAGGGTAGAGACACCAAACAGAAAAAAGTGCACAGGTGAAGGAAATAGATAGGACCAGAAGTCCATGCTTTATCCCTTAGGTGGAAGAATAAAAGGATTCAAGGGTAACTGTAAGGATATGGTCATGTCCAAAAGTTTCTGTTTTCTTTATTAAGTTTAGCAGCAGTTTTCCACCTTTTTGGAACCAGAGACCAGTTTTATGGAAGATATTGTTTCAATGGGTCAGGGGGAGCTAGATTTGATAAGAGGTGGAGCTCAGGCAGTGATGCCAGTGATGGGGAGCGGCTGTAAATACAGATGAAACTTCACTTGCCTGTTCACTATTCACTTCCTGTTAGGTGGTCCAGTTCCTAACAGGCCACGGATTGGTACTTATCTGTGCCTTGGGGGTTGGGGACTACGGAAGTTGAGGACAAGTTCATCTACTTAGACTAAGGAGACGGTTGTAGGGTAGAAAAAACAGTGAAGATTTGGCCAGCTCCAGTGGGAAGTGGAAAAAAACCCGATCACAACTTTTGGGAAGAACTGCTAACCAATTTTGCATCTGTGATATTTCCTGTATTTAACAAGTGTCAACTAAATGGAATTTAGACCCAGAATACTCATTCTAAAGAAGGGTTTTGACATACAAGCAAGCAAACATTGAGACCAAGACTTAATTATTATGCTAAGGGGAATAAGCCTCAAAGAAATAAAAGTACTTTTCAATTTAACTGATGAGCAAAACTCAGGCAGTTTGGAGTGAACATCTAAGTACCGGGGGAGTTTTGGGACTTTTTCAGCCTTGGCTAAGCACGCCCTAACAACACCAAACAGGAAAGTGCTCAGTGGATTTCCTTGATTCAAACATATGTGGCAGGCTAATTTGTGGCAATACTAATTTTTTCTTGTTCTTGAAGTAGTGGGAGAATTTAAAGAATGGAAAGGCAATATTTCTTGGTCCATTCTGAGTGTGTTCCAAAGTCTAAGCTCTTTTTGCTCCTTTGGAAGATCTAACAGCTTCTTTGTATTTAAGAGCCACCTTTGAAATCAACCCTACTTAAAAAAAAAGTCAACTCTACTTAGACCTTCATAGGAAAAGGAAGACAGTCCCATCAAAAAATTAATCTAGAGTGGTCCTGGGGGGAAAGAATGGTTCCTGAAAAAGATGCTGGGAAAGCCCTTACCAGCAGCCCCCTAAGTGGAGGGAATGGCTGCTTTGCTTAGCCAGGGAGACCAGCCACAGGCTGGGACTTCTGGGTCCAGTCTTGACCTGGAGTCCCATGTCTTCAAGTAGGCCCCAAAACTAAAAAGAAAGAGCATAACAAGTGATGGCCTTGATTGCACCTCAGATCAGGGCCTTGACCAGATGTTCAGGGTAACAACCTTGAGGATTTCTGTCTTTCTCCAAGGGGATGGCTCCTTCTTAAACTTAACTCAATCTGAATGTTACACAAAAGTGCAATGGCTTGATTTTGGTTTGGAAAATGATGTTTCTTCTCCTTGAGTGTAATGGAGTAAAAGATGCTGAGTGCCATGCATTGTGCTAAGCCACAGAGGGGCTGACCCAGGCCAGACCAATCCTCGAGGAGTGAGGGCACAGCACGGGCCTCCCCCTGAGCATATGCTGATCCAACATGAGTTGGAGGACATCCACCTCAGGTGAGTGTGTAAAAATTGTTACTGAATCAAGAGATCCTGTTAAAAAAAGTCAGATCTTTTTCCCCTTCTTTTATCAGCAAGTGCAAACATTGTCAAAAAACCTATAATTTCCTCTGAATCTTTTGTTATGCAATATCCTTATTGTTGAAAAAAAAATGCTTAGTGCTCAGAGAAAACTCCAATGTCATAAAATAGGAGAACTAAGAAGCACCTCTGCCTTTGCCCTTTGTCTGGAGAAGGAAAGTAAACTGACAGCAGGCATAATAGTGTTGAAATAATTAATGGAAATGTAACGCTCAGTCTTTCTCCCCCCCTATGGAAAGTGGCCAGTTTTTGTGCTTTGGTTCCTCCCAGATGCATCACATGGATACAGGGAGTTAGCAAACTAGGGGCTCTGTGAATTCCCAGATGCTATGCTTTGTGGAGGCACCACTGCATAGCTGCTCCACCATCTGGCCCATCACACTGCTGTCATGTTATGCTCTGCAGCCTCATCTGACAAAGCTTTGCAGCATAACATGCCAAGCTGTGAGGCAGTGCCACGTGACAAGTGCATGAGGGTCCCAGGTGATGCACTGCCAGACCTGCTTCTTCAAGGCTAGTGCTTGACATTTTTTCTGATGTGGGAAAAGACATAAGAGAGGAAGAAATTACTGGATGTATCATGCCAAAAGCTATAAGCTAAGTAGTTTTATATACTTAAGGAAATAATAAGGTTACATGTGTTCTCGTGCATGGAAGCAGTTTGACTGGGAAACAGATTTTGCTTTCAAATAATCCATCTTTTTGCTTAGCCACATTATTATATTCATTTTCCAAAGATACTAAGATGGGTTTGATGAGTCAGAAATAGCTACTGGAAGCCACTGGTCCTCCGAGGGTGGTCCCAGGTGGACAGCTTCAGTATTGCGTGGGGACTTGTTAGACATGCTCATTCCTGGAGGGAGGAGCAAGATGGTGGCTGAGTAACAGCTTCGTTGCAACTGGGCACAGTGAGACTCGGGAGAGAAGACTCTAGCCATTTCTGGCTGGTGGGATCTTCCCAGAAACATCCCTTTGGGGACACGGAGTCAGCAAGAGACTTCTGGTCCCCATGAGGAGGACAATAGCAGTGGAGAACTGGACTCATCCAAACCCTAGGCCAGAGGCATGGTAACTTAAAGAGCAAGAGGAAGTGATAGGAAAATTAGGGCAAGGAAACAAGTAAAAGAAAACACTCGTGAGGAAGAATCAGCAGAAAAATCCTGGCAACATACAAAGAGGGAAAGACTCCCTATTTGATAAATGGTGCTGGGAGAACTGGATATCCATATGTAAAAGACTGAAAGTGGACCCACACCTTTCTCCACTCACAAAAATTGATTCAAGATAAATAAAGAACTTAAATTTAAGGCATGAAACAATAAAAATCCTCACAGAAAGCATGGGAAGAACACTGAAAGATATTGGTGTGGGGAAAGATATTGGTGTGGGGAAAATAAACAAATGGGACTTCATTAAACTGAAAAGCCAAACTGTATAGCCAAGGAGACAACAACCAAAACGAATAGACAACCTACACAATGGAAAAAGATATTTGCATATTTTGAATCAGACAAAAGCTTGATAATTAGGATCTATAGAGAATTCAAATTAATCCACATGAAAAAAGCCAACAATCCCATATATCAATGGGCAAGAGAGATGAATAGAACCTTCTCTAAAGAAGACAGATGAATGGCTAACAAAGATATGAAAAAATGTTCATCATCTCTATATATTAGAGAAATGCAAATCAAAACCACCCTGAAATACCATCTAACCCCAGTGAGCATGGCCTACATCACAAAATCTCAAAACTGCATATGCTGGCATGGATGTGGAGAGAAAGGAACACTTTTGCACTGCTGGTGGGACTGCAAATTAATACAACCTTTTTGGAAGGAAATATGAAGAACTCTCAAAGAATTCAAGCTAGACCTCCCATTTGATCCTGCAATCCCATTACTGGGCATCTACCCAGAAGGAAATAAATCCTTTTATCATAAGGACACCTGCACTAGACTGTTCATTGCAGCTCAATTTACAATTGCCAAAATGTGGAAACAGCCTAAATGCCCACCAACCCAGGAATGGATTGACAAGCTATGGTATATGTACACCATGGAATACTATTCAGCCATTAAAAAAATGGAG
>CAUYPK010052020.1:0-59161 GCA_963574355.1 Loris lydekkerianus | reverse complement strand
GAGACGGGCAGACGGGAACGGCACTTGAAATACAAAAACCAGGGCGGCCCCCAAGTCCTCTGCATAACTAAACCGCCAGGCCGATCTGATTTTCAGTTGACCCCTGGGGGTCAATAGACAATCAGGGCAAGCTCCTGAAGTGACAGAGGCCAAGTGCCAAAGGTCCTGAAGACCCAACAGGCACAATCTCACCAAGGAACCAACCAAGCCTTTTCCCCTTCTCTTAAAAGAAATTAGAAGGGAGGAGATATACTGGAAAAAGGGATGGTTCACATCTCGAGTGGGATGGAGCAAGATGGCGCCAAAATTTCATCATCCTGCCCAGATTGGTATGGAATTTAAAACTTGTGAATTGTTTATTACTGGAATTTTCCATTGAATATTTTCAAACTGAAGTGGACTGTGAGGAACCGAAACTTATAGAAAGTGAAACCATGGATAAAGGGGGACTACTGAATCCAACAAAGTTATTGGATCTAAGGGAGCGCCTGTGGCTCAGTGAGTAGGGCGTTGGCCCCATATTCCAAGGGTGGTGGTTTGAACCCGGCCCCAGCCAAACTGCAACAAAAAATAGCCAGGCATTGTGGCAGATGCCTATAGTTCCAGTTACTCAGGAGGCTGAGGCAAGAGTATCACCTAAGCCCAAGAGCTGGAGGTTGCTGTGAGCTGTGATACCACAGTACTCTACCAAGGGTGACAAAATGAGACTCTGTCGCTAAAAAAACAAAAAAGTTCTGGGTGGCACCTGTGGCTCAAAGAAGTAGGATGCCGGCCCCATATGCCGGAGGTGGCGGGTTCAAACCTGTCCCGGCCAAAAACTGCAAAAAAAACTTAAAAAGTTCTTGATCTAGAATATAAAAGATCACCTATAAATTACCTATAAAAGAACATAGATTACATACTAGAAAAATTAGTAAAGACTTGAAAAAACACTTTACAAATGGAACACATTAAAAGGTGCTCAACTTTGGGCAGTGCCTGTGGCTCAGTGAGTAGGGCGCTGGCCCCATATACGGAGGGTGGCGGGTTCAAACCCAGCCCTGGCCAAACTGCAACAAAAAAATAGACAGGTGTTGTGCTGGGCACCTGTAGTCGGGAGGCTGAGGCAAGAGAATCGCCTAAGCCCAGGAGCTGGAGGTTACTGTGAGCTGTGTGACACAACGGCACTCTACCGAGAGCAATAAAATGAGACTCTGTCTCTACCAAAAAAAAAAAAAAAAAAGCTGCTCAACTTCATCTATCCACAGGGAAATAAAAGTAAAACCACAACAGGATACCACTATACAACACCAGAATGGCTGGAATGAAAGAGAGATGTAAAGAAACTGGAACTCTCATATATAGTGATGGGAGAGTACATACAAAACTACTGGCTCAGCTCTTGGTATACAGATGGTTCTCCCAACTCATGATGGTGCAACTTCTGATGCTTCAACTTTATAATGGTATACGCTTTTGTTTTCCACTTTCAGTATAGTAGTCAATAAATTATATGAGATATTCAAAACCTTACTACAAATGTGCTTAAGATGATTTTGCCCTGAGTGTTGTAAGTGTTCTGAGCACATTTAAGGTAGGCTGGGCTAAACTGGGACGTTCCGTAGGTTAGGTGGACTAAATGTATTTTCACTCAAAAACAAACAAACAAACAAAAAGGCTGGACATGGTAGCTCGTGCCTGCAGTCCTAGCACTCTAGGAGACTGAGGCAGGTAGATTGCTTGTGCTCAGGAGTTAGAAATCAGCCTGAGCAAGAGTGAGATTCTGTGTTTACTAAAAATAAAAAAACTAGCCAAGCGCTGTGGCTGATGCCAGTAGTCCCAGCAACTCAGGGAGGCAAGAGAAGCTCTTAAGCCCAAGAGTTTGAAGTTGCTGTGAGCTATGATGACACCACAGCATTCTACCAGGGTGAGAGAGTGAGACTTTGTCTCAAAAAAAAAAAAAAAAAATGCATTTTCAACGTATGATATTTTCAATGTGTGATGGGTCTATTGGGAGGTAACCCATTATAATTATGCTCTGTACACTCAACAGAAATGCATATGGATGTTCACAAAGTCATGCGTTAGAATGTTCCTAGCAGTACTATTTGTAACAGCCAAAATCTGCATGCCCATCAACAGTAGAATAGATAAATAAATTGAGGTTCATTTGCATAATCAAAAATGACACAGAATGACTATTAGTGATTATAACTACACAGGACAGCATGGGTGAAGCTCAGAGTTTGAGCAAAATGGACCAGGCACAAAGAGTGGAGTGCACTACCATAAAGGAGAAGAGAGTGGACTGGAGTGGAATGGAAGAAGTTGGAGGCAATAGGGTAGAACGGAACCTCAGTGTGCCTGTCCCACACTATGGGGAAGTGTTGTGTCCTGAAGCTGAGGTTTCACTTCTGAATCTAGGCGTTCTTCCCTCTCCCTGTGATATCTTACCTGGTGGCTCCGTTCCCCCAAACAGAAAAAAAAAAAAAATGAAAGAAATCCTTGAGAGACATATTGTTTTTTTTGTTTTTTGTTTGTTTTTGTTTTGAGACAGAATCTCACTATGTCGCCTGCAGTAGAGTGCCATAGCGTTACAGCTCACAGCAAACTCCAACTCTTGGGCTTAACGGTTCTCTTGCCTCAGCCTCCCAAGTAGCTGGGACAACAGGTTGCCCACCACAAAGCCCGGCTATTGTTTTGGTTGTAGTTGTCATTGTTGTTTGGCAGATCCAGGCTGGATTCGAACCCACCAGCTCTGGCATATGTGGCTGGCACCCTAGCCCCTGAGCTACAGGTGCGGAGCTGAGAAGACACATTGTAATTAAACTTCTAAAAACTAAAGACAAAAAGAAAAACCCAAAACTTGAAACTAGGTCAGATGCAGTATAACTGATTTAGAGGGTTAAAAATAACTTCACAAGTGGTTCTTCCTACCAAAGTTATGCTGGTTTCATAAAAGGAATTTGGAAACTTTTCTTCTATCTCTAGGCTCCGAAACACTTTAAATAGCATTGGAGTTATTGCTTCTGTAAAGACTGGGTGGGTTCACTGTGGGCCTGGTGATTTCTTTTTTCTTTTTCCTTCTTGCACATCTTTAATAAGGGACCACCAACACAATCAAGATGACAAACCTTTCTACCACCTCCAGAAGTTTCTTCGTGCCTCTTTGCAATCTATTCTTCTTCCACCCTTATCCCTAGACACCCACTGACCTGCTTTCTGCTATTATAGATCAGCTTGAATGGTAGAATTTCATGTAATTGGTAGAATTTCATAAAAAAAAAAAAAAAGGAAGAAGAAAAAGAAGTCTCTGGAGCTAGATGGCATGGGTTCTAATCTTGGCTCCATTAGTATTAACTGCATGGCCTTCGACAAGTTATTTCATCCCTCCAAGCCTGTCTGCTCAATTTGCACAATGGGACTAATTACTGACTCCCCCTTATTAGAGCTGTTAGAACGATTAGATTATTTCATATATGTAAAGCACTCAGCACACAAATGCTATGTAATAAAAAGAATACTTTTTTTTTTTTTTTTTTTTTTTTTTGAGACAGAGCCTCAAGCTGTCACCCTAGGTAGAGTGCCGTAGCGTCACAGATCACAGCAACCTCCAACTCCTGGGCTCAAGAGATTCTCTTGCCTCTGCCTCCCAAGTAGCTGGGACTACAGGCGCCCGTCACAATGCCCGGCTATTTTTTGGTTGCAGTGGTCATTGTTGTTTGGTGGGCTGGGCTGGAATTCGAACCTGCCAGCTTACGTGGCTGGCACCTTAGCTGCTTGGGCTACAGGTATTGTGCCTCAACTTTTACTTTAAGAAAAGAAAAAGAAGGGCCGGGAGCAGTGACTCACACCTATAATCCCAGCACTCTGGGAGGTTGAGGCAGGTGGATTGCCAAGCTCATAGGTTGGACACAAGCCTGAGCCAGAGCAAGACCCTGTCTCTAAAAATAGCCAGGCCTTATGGCAGGTGCCTATCGTCCCAGCTACTCAGGAGGCTGAGGCAAGAGAATAGCTTGAGTCCAAAGAATTTGAGATTGCTGTGAACTATGACTCCACGGCACTCTACCGAGGGCAACAAAGTGAGACTCTCTCAAAAAAGAAAAAGAAGGTTTGACAATAGATGGACTGTACTCCTAAACACAAATAATTAACTTGAATTATGCAGTGAACATATGGGCCATGAACTTCAAAATCTGCCATAGATCCCAGCATTCCCTGTAGCCCAGTGCCAAATGTCAGTTGCTATCTACTGGGTGTCCCAAAAGTCACCCATAAAGTCGCCATACACAGGGAAAATGGGAAATTATAGCTAAATGTATCTTTACAAAACATTCATTACAAAATTTTTACAAAATATTTACAAAACATTCTCTACATGGCTGGGCACAGGGGCTCACCCCTGTAATCCTAGCACTCTGAGAGGCCAAGGTGAGTGGATTGTTTAAGCTCAGGAGTTCAAGACTAGCCTGAGCAACAGGAAGACCCTATCCCCACTGAAAATAGAAATACTAGCAGGCATTGTGATGAGCACCCATAGCTCTAGCTACTCAGGAGGCTGAGGCAGAAGGATCACTTGAATCCAGGAATCTGAGGTTGCTGTGATCTAGACTGAGGCCGTGATACTCGCCCAGGCTACAGAGTGAGATTCTGTTTAAAAAAAAAACAAAAAAAAAAACCTCCTCGTGTTGGCCACCTCTTTTAAATTTTTGTAATGAACCTTTCGTAAATAAAGGTACATTTTGCTATAATTTCCTATTTTCCCTATGTATGGTGACCTTAGGAACATCCTATATTACTTCACTTGTGCACTTGGTTCTCCTAGAATACAGTTAGGAAGGAAGGCAAACATTTCAATCAAAACAGAGTCTTGTGAAAGCTACATGTTTCAAGAAAAAAAAAAAAAAGAAAGAAAGAAAGAAAGAAAAAGAGGGGGGACGTATTTCTCTGTGGCAACAAATCCCCAGAGTGTCAAGAACAAATACTTTTGCCTGGAACTGACCATATGCCTGGCATTGCTCTGAACACCTTTCACGGCTTTACTCATTTAATCCTCACAATCCCCAAGGGTCATCAGAATTGTACCCATTTTACAGATGGAAAAATTGGCTCCAGAGGGGTGAAATACTTGCTCCAGGTCATACAGCAGGAAGTGGTAGAAAACTTCGTTCACTTGCCCAGCCTCTGTGGGCATTCAAGTTTGTGATCTTTGTATATCAGGGCGCAACAGTTGCTATTATTATTCTGTATTATTAGAAAGGAAAGGCTCGGCTCCTGTGGCTGAAGTGGCTAAGGTGACACATAACACCAGAGATGGCAGGTTCGAATCCAGCCCAGGCCTGCCAAACAACAATGACAACTACAACCAAAAAATAGCAGGGTGTTGTGGTGGGTGTCTGTAGTCCCAGCTACTTGGGAGGCTGAGGCAAGAGAATCGCTTAAGACCAGGAGTTGGAGGTTGCTGTGAGCTGTGATGCAACGGCATTCTACCCACAGTGACAGTATGAGGCTCTGTCTCAAAAAAAAAAAAAAGAAAGGAAAGGATATAGGGTGGTCAGAAAGAGAACTCTGGCCTTCCTTTGACTCTGAGGAGAAAAAATGCACATTTTTTGGTGGCAAGTGAGAGGGTTTCATCTCTGAGAAAAGAAACCCCAGGCACCAACCCTACAGCAGGGCCCTTGGTTTTAAATTTTCCTTCTGTTACATGGGGAGCTAAAGACTTTGGTGATTAAGAACGTGGTGCCTGAAGCCAGCCGGCCTGAGTTCAAATCCTAGTTCCCTCATTTCCAAGCTAAGAGAACCCTGAATGTGTTTGGCTTTCAAAATAGGGAAGGGAAGAGATGATATTTGATTCCGAAAATCCTTCAAGATAAACACTGGTGAATTTAAACACTGGTGAGAAATAAACACTCAATGTTTGTTATCTATTATTAAATTACTGTGACTAACTAATACAAAAACATCTGCAATCTACTTCATTCTATAAGAAAGAGGAGTTTTATACTTTGGGAGGCTGAGGCAAGTGGATTGCTTAAGCTTAGGAGTTCAACACCAGCCTGAGCAACAGCAAGACCCTATCTCTACTAAAAATAGAAAAAACTAGCTAGGCATTGTGGCAGGTAGCTGCAGTCCCAGCTACACAGGAAGCTGAGGCAAGAGGATTGCCTGAGCCTGAGTTTGAGGTTGCTGTAACACTCTACCCAAGGTGTCAGAGTGAGACTCTTTGTCCAAAAAAATAAAAGAGAAAAGAGGAGCTTTAGGAACACAAGTTAAATGACATTCCATGAGGAAATAATCAAACACATCCAGAATGCAGGACATTTTACAGGACAGGCTAGGAAGCTTCAAAAGCCAATATCGTGGGACAAAAGAATATTAAACTGTTCTAGATCAAAAGAGACTTTAAAAGAACTAAATTAATTAAAATAAAATTTTAAAAAATACAAAAAAGAGAAAAAAAAGGAAAAAATACACTAATGTGTACACATGCAACTAAATAGCCATAATCACCATGCATGTGGGTCCTGGGTCCTAAAACCAGCTACAAAAATTATTCTGGGGAAATCGGAGAAATTTGAACCTAGCCAGGCTGGCTATTTAATAATGATATAAAATTATTGCACATTTTTTAGAGGTGACAAAGGTTTTCTGAAAGAGTGGCTTTCAAGGTGCAGTTGGGGGAACTCTGAGGGGCCGCAACATCAAAACTCTTTTCATAACAGACTTCAAAAAGCCTTTTGCTCCTTTTCACTCATTGCTGTACAAGCACACTGTGTTTTCCAAAAGTGTTCTGACCCTTGATGATGTCATTGGTCTGATAGCTGTGTATTCTTGTGCTTTGTGCTTATATTTCATTTTACTATAGATGTGAAAAAAGGCCAAATAAAAAGTTGTCAGTGGGGAGCACCTAACCCCTTGACCTAATAATGCCACAAAAGACATCAGGCAGTGCAAACGTGCAGCTCAACGGTTTTGCAAATCTCACGGCCTACACTGCCCCCTGGTGGCAGGTAGGCTGCTGGCTTCTTTTCCATTTGGTTCTCAAATAATTCTTTTTTCCATTATTCAGAAAGACAGTAATCTCCCTATTATCCGCGGAGGCTACACTTCAAGACCCCAGCGGGTTAGTACCAAACCCTATGGTTACTATTTTTTTCTTAGACATACATACCATGATAAAGTCTAATTTATAAATTAGGCACAGTAAAACGGGTGCGGTAGCTCACGCCTGTAATCTTAGCACTCTGGGAGGCCAAAGTGGTTGGATTGCCCTGAAGCTCACAGGTCACAGGTTCGAGACCAGCTTGAGCAAGAGTGAGACTCTGTCTCTATAAAAATAGCTGGGTGTTGTGGTAGACGCCTGTAGTCTCAGCTACTTGGGAGGCTGAGGCAAGAGAATTGCTTAAGCCCAAGAACTGGAGGCTGCTGTGAGCTATGATGCCACAGCACTCCACCAGGGTGACAAAATGAGACTCTGTCTCAAAAAAAAAAAAAAAAAAAAAAAAAACACCAAAACACTCCTCCCCATCCTGGTATAAAACATTGGTCTTTATTGAGTTGGCCAAGCCCCAAACCTGTAGGACGTTTTTTTAATGGTATATAATCTGATTTTTTTTTTTTTTTTGAGACAGTCTCACTCTGTCACCCTTGATAAGAGTGCTGTGACATCATAGCTCACAGCAATGTTAAACTCTTGGGCTTGAGTGATTCTCTTGCCTCAGCCTCCAGAGCTCAGGAGTTTGAGACCAGCCTGAGCAAGAGTGAGACCCTGTCTCTACTAAAAATAGAAAAACTAGCCGGGCCTTGTGGCGGGTGCCTGTAGTCCCAGCTATTCCAGAGGCTGAGGCAAGAGAATCACTTGAGCCCAAGATTTTGAGATTGCTGTGAGTTATGACACCACAACACTCAACCCCAGGGCAACTGAGTGAGACTCTGTCTAAAAAAAAAAAACAGGCATAGTTAGAGATTAACAATAACTAATAATAAAAGAGAACGATTACAATAGTATGCCAGTGTCACTACTACTCTTCTGCTTTGGGGCAATTATTAAGTAAACTAAGGCTCACATGAACACACATTGTGACATTGGACAGTTGATCTGATAACCAGAATGGGTACTAAATGATTAATGGATGGGTAGCATAGACAGTGTGAATACTGTAGACAAAATGATAATTCCTTTCTGGGCAGGCCAAAACAGGACTCCAAACAGTTCATCACGCTACTTAGAATGGCAAGCAATTTAAAACTTATTAACTGGACGAGTGCCGTAGCTCACACCTGTAATCCTAGCACTCTGGGAGGCTAAGACAAGTGGACCACTTGGAGACCAGCCTGAGCAAGAGCAAGACCCTGTCTATACTAAAAATAGAACAACTAGCCCAGCATTGTGCTCAGGAGCCTGAGGCAAGGGGATGGCTTGAGCCCAAGAGTTTGAGGTTGCTGTGAGCTATGATGCCATGGCACTCTACCCAGGGTGACAGAGTAACACTCCACCTCAAAATAAACAAGCCCCATCCCAAAAGAACAAAAACTTTATGAACTATTTATTCCTGAATTTTCTGTTTAATGTTTTTTTACCTCAGTTGACTGAAAATAACTGAGACGAAGAAAAGGGAGATCACGAATATGTGGGGACTACTGTACTTTAACCTTGTTCCTGTGCCTTCTAACCCCAAACCCAAATGTCATTTTCCCTTATAGCTAAATTCCCTGAACCTCTATCAGCTAAACCATCTTTCTTCATTTTGAGAACAAAACCAAAATTAAAGTATTTGTTCTGTTTAGGGGACAATGATGTAACTTAGAATTACATCAAAAAAAAAATAAGATGAAGTGGGATGGACAGAGGTATATACATAAAATTTTTTTCAACTTTTCTCTATGCTTAAAAATGTTCAAAACAAATTGTTGGGGGGGGGAGCAGGAAATGACTTGTTCCACAATTTAAATATTTAATTCCAAATAGGAGGAAGCACTGAAACCTATATGTGGGCCAGTAAGATCACCTGTGGAGTTTTTAAAACATGTTGACTGCCTGTGTCCATTGGTGAATGAGTAAATCAGAATCTCCAAAGTAGGACTTGGGGAATCAGTATTTTGAGCAGCACCTCTCTAAATCAATGTATTTAACAGGTAAGCCTAATTTTCTGAATCTGCAAAAGTATTCAATTTTCAATCAGTGATTATTAAAAAAGATAATTCATCCTGTAATAAAACCACCTAAATTTGGCCCAGCTTGAGTATAAAATATATAAGCAGTTCAAAAATCTATCTGGCAGTTTCTATTAACATTAAACATATAAACATACGTCAGTTTACATGGATATTGTATGGAGGTAAAATAAATAAATATAGACCTGAGAGGTGGCTCACACCTGTAATCCTAGCACTCTGGGAGGTTGAGGCAGGTGGCTTGCTTGAGTTCAGGAGTTCAAGACCAGCCTGGGCAAGAGTGAGATACCTCCACACACACACACACACACACACACACACACACACACATATCTCCCACACTCCCCTTCTCCTTCATCAGAGTGGCAGGTGCCTGTAGTCCCAGCTACTCAGGAGGCTGAGGCAAGAAGGTTGATTGCTCAAGCCCAAGAGTTTGAGAATGCTGTGAGCTATGACACCATGGCACTCTACCCAGGGCAACAGAGACTCTGTCTCATAAATAAATACAAATAAATAAAAATAGAAATAAATAAACATATGTAAACTCTGTGACAAGCAAGTTCACTTCTTGAATTTACACAAGAATTTTCATAGCAGCATTATTCATAGTAACAAAAAAAGGGACACGATCATCAAAAAGAGGATGGATAAATAAACAGTAGTATAGTCACATGATGGAATGCTCTACATGAGGGGTTGGCAAACTATGGCTTGATAGAGCACACTTTTAAAAATTTTTATTCTTTTTTTTTTTTTAGAGACAGGGTCTTACTGTGTCACCCAGGCTGAAGTGCAGAGGCACAATCATAGCTTACTGTAACTTGGAATTCCTGGGCTCATGTGATCTCCTTGCCTCAGCCTGCACATGCCACCATGCCCAGCCAATTTTATTTTTTGTAGAGCTAGGGTCTCACTATGTTGCCCAGGCTGGCCTCAAACTCCTGGTCTCAAATGATCCTCCCACCGTGGCCTTCCAGAGTACTGGAATTAGAGGCATAAGCCATCACACCTGGCTGTACACTTTAAATTTGTATGGTATGTGGATTATATCAATATTATCTCTTAAAAGAAAAAAAAACACTAAAGATAAATCTACTACAACTAAACCCTTCAACATTCATTTATTGAAAACATCACTCTCAAATCCAAGAAATGCTTGTATACACCATGCACAAACCTGCTTCCAGAAAAAGGCTTGAAATACTCTGTAACCATTGTAGCTAAACACTCTCACCCACATTTCCACTAAATACTCTAATTCAAACTGCCCCATTCAGCAATACCCTCTACCCTCTAACATGGAGGCCTCACCATGTCACCTGATATTTTGTCCCCAAAGTCAATGAAACTCAACATCTTTAGCAACTCCAGTCAGAAAAAAGCCCTGTCAGCTATTTCCCTCCCTCTGTGGGCAACTCCCCTGACCATCCCCCATATAGTCCTGGGTGGCAATTCTGCCTGGAAACCAGCCCCTGCCTCTGCCTACAACAAATAAAAAGAGGCAGGAACCTTGGACCATCCTGTATGAGGAAACCACAGGGCTGGGGCTAGGGTGAGACTTAGCATCAAGATTTAAGGTGGCACTCACTTGCAATGCTGAATCTGAGTCAACATGACCCTAAGTGTGAGTGCCTCCTTAAATGTTGCACTACAGTGGCCTCACTTGCCTCACCCTAGTCTTGACTCAGGGCAATGGGATGCTCCTTCCTCCAAATAGTGGTTCTCAGAGGACAGGACTGGGTCTCCTTCTCAAGCTAAGGTTCAGAATTCCAGCCCTCAATCAACTTTTATGGAGATGTCAGTCCAACAAAGGAGTTGCCCTAAAGCCTTAGAAAACTCCATAAATGCTGTTGACTTAAGGTGTTCTCAAGAGACGCACCTCCCAGAACCTCTAGCCCCAAAGCCACACCTGAGTTTATAGTGCCTTCCTCCCAGAAACATGAGCTCAGGGGTCAGGAACCCAGGTCCCAGAGGTGAGGTCTCTCCTCCCCCCAAGCAGTAGTCAGCATCCCAGTTCCCTCTTCCCTTCTGTTCAAGGAGTCCAGGCCACCACCCTCTTGGGAACCTAGTATACAACTTACAAAGCGCCCGAAGCGGATGGAGTCTCCCTCCTCAATGTGCAAGTCAGCCTGGGCCCCACTAAGGCGGGAGATGACAGACTGGCAGCCAGGGAGTAGGGAACGGAGCAGCCCTGAACCAGTAATGTGGTCTGCGTGGCAGTGGGTGTTCACTGGGAGAGAGAGAGGAGAGACAGGTCCAGAAGGGGGCATAGAGGACCAGGGATTCCCATTCCCACACCCCTTCTCCCTCAGCCCAAGGAGTCCAGGCTCCCAGTTTCCACTCCACTTCTGGGCAGCCCACCTCCCTCAGACCCAAGAGTTTGGTTCCCACACTGACCAGCATACAGGAGTCGCAGCCCCAGCTCCTTGACCAGCTGGGCATCCCGAGGCGCTGTCTCCAACACAGGGTCGATCAGAACGGCCTCGCGGGACTCCCTATCACCCAGCAGATAAGTGTAGGTGCAGCTTTTGGGCTCAAACAACTGGAAATGGGGATGGGGCATAAGTGAGAGCACAGAAGGAGATTCCCACCAGCTGGGGACCCAGGAGTCCAGGCCTTGACTCAATCCTCTTAAGATCCAGAAATCCCAAACCCTTCTCTCCCCTGAAGTCGTGAGGCGCACCACCCTCCTCCTTCAGAACAGTAAGTTCCAACTATCTAACACCCCCAAATCAGGATCCCCAGTACATTGTTTCGTCAGGAATCCACGAGTCCGACCCCAAGCCCAGGATCCCCAGACAACTCACCGTTAAAGGACCCAGGAGTCCAGCTCCAAGATCTCATCCCCATTCTTCAAAAGCCAGGCGAGGAGCCCCCAGACCTCGCCCCATTAAAGGACCCAGGAATTCCGTCCCTCCTGCCGCCTACGGCCTGGGAATCCCCTCCCGGGTCCAGCCATCTCGCACCTGCCGTAGGAGGACGGGAGCTCCAGACCCGGTTTGGTGGCTCAGCTGCCGCCAGGCTTTCAACGCAGAAACCGCCATCGCGCCCTCCGCAGGGTGCACACTGAGACAGTGCCGGGTGCTCCCGGACTGATCCGGGGGAGGCGGGGAAGGGGCGGGGCCTGCCTTAAAGGGGCCGCGGAAACCGGCCAGGGGCGAGGCTAGACCCCGGAAACCAAGTAAGACCGCGTGAGACGTGGGGACTGTCTGAAACCCAGAGAAATAGAAAACAGGAAGACCCTCCAAGAGCGAGGGAAAGACGCTCGGCTCGGAGACACACAAAATTACTCCTGTATGAATAGAGACAAGAAGCCCAACAAGAGAACTCCGTACACTCACAGCCATGGGGCCATTCCTTAGTGGGTGGTTGGATAATCAGTTAGAAAAAGATGTCCGTGTAATCTGGTTCTCGGTACCGTCGATGAATCCTGAACAATTAAAAAAAGAAAGGAAGGAAGGGAGGGAGGGAGGGAGGAAGGAGAGAGGAGAAAGAAAAGAAAAGAAAAGAAAGGAAAGGAAAGGAAAGGAAAGGAAAGGAAAGGAAAGGAAAGGAAAGGAAAGGAAAGGAAAGGAAAAAGGAAAGGAAAAAGGAAAGGAAAAGGAAAAGATGTTTGGTCACTAGTGTGTTGAGGGGCTTTTAAGTGGATGCCTGGTCATCAGAACAAAAAATTGCCTAAGCATTTTATCAGGAATGTTTTTTCCTAGGAAGAAATCTTTTTTTTTTTTGGTCCGGGGCCGGGTTTGAACCCCACCTCCAGTATATGGGGGCTGGTGCCCCACTCCTTGAGCCACAGGCGCCACCCTAGGAAGAAATCTTTTTGAAAAAAACAATAATTTGGGTCCGAGCACGTTGGCTTAAGCCTATAATCCTAACACTCTGGGAGGCCGAGGCAGGTGAATGAGACCAGCCTGGATAAGAACGAGATCCCACCTCTACTAAAAATAGAAAAACTAGCACCTGCAGTCCCAGCTACTCTGAAGGCTGAGGCAAAAGGATTTCTCAAGCCCAAGATTTTGAGGTTACAGTAAGCTGTGAAGCCAGGGCACTCTCCCCAGTGAGACTTTGTCTCAAAAAACCCAAACCAAAACAAAACCCCAGTAATTTTGTGTTATATCTTGCAGAATTGGTTTGAGAATCATCTGTCTTATGCTGGAGTATGAATGTCTAAAAACAGCTTTTGTTCATTTACACAAGTACCATAGAGCAAAAATCTGTGCTGTCTAAAGTCATGGACTGTGACTTTCTTCTAGTTCTTTCAAGAGTCTGAAAAAGCTTGGATGAGAGAGCAAAAAAGAAAATAAATAAATAAAATCATGGACTGTCAGAAAGTTTGCTTTTGGGAATCCTATCAGTAGTGAGACTAGGACATCCCACTCCAGTAGCTTTGTCCCTTGAAGGCCCACCGGGGTGGGGGTGGGGGAGGGTGTCCTACAACGAGTGAGAAACCTCAGATCACTCTTCTCAGCTGTATGACCTTTGGCTGAAAACTTGCATTCTCTTTTTTTTTCCTTTTGAGACAGAGTCTCACTTTGTCACTCTTGGTATCATAGCCATGGTATCATAGCTGGCTGCAACCTCAAACTCTTGGACTTCATCGGTTATCTTGCCTCAGCCTCCTGAGTAGCTGAGACTACAGGCACCTGCCATGACGCCTAGCTAGTTTTAGATCCAGGGTCTCACTCTTACTCAGTGTGGTCTTGAACTTCTGAGCTCAAGCAATCCACTGACCTTGGCCTGCCAGAGTGCTAGGATTACAGGTGTGCACTGGCCAAAACTTGTAATGTTACGGGGTTGAAAATAGTTCTTCCCTCCTCTATGAAAAATCTATTGAGTTTGGGAGAGCTCCTGCCACAGAATAGGCACTCATTGAGAGTTGGCTGTCATTTATTTCATCACTATCTTTGACTTTTCTCCACTCTTATCACCTCCACTCAATTTATCACTAAGGCCTATAAAATTAACTTCTGCCACTGTACCCTCTGTCCCAGTCAGCAAAATAGAAATGCAAATTGTTTGGACTCCCCCATCAGGCTGAGGTCTTCAAACGCTGCCTCTGCTACTTCCTGGCTGGGGTCTTGCTGTGTGGCCCTGGGCAAGTGACCTTCCCTTTTATGTCTCATTTTTCTCTTCTGGATAAGGATAATAGCAGCACCTCCTCTTAAAAATTTACTGTGGAGATTAAACAAATTAATGCATAAAGGATGATGGCACGCATAAAAGACAGTTTTTGGCATATGTGCAATAAATCCTAGCAATTAATATTGTAACAAATACATAACAGTGGCCTCACTAGTCTTCTGACTTCCACTGGGCCTCACAATTCATTTCCCATGCAGCAACTAGAATGAGCCTTTTAAAATGTCAATAAAAGAGACAAGGAGTCATAGCAAACAAATGCAATGTGTGGAGCTTATTTAGATCCTGATTCAAACAAACTAAATGCAATAAAAAGACATTTATGGGATATGATATTTGACATTTAGGTTCAGAATCATTTGGGAGGAGTGAGTGGGGGTAAATGAAACAACATTAGCCATGAGTGGATAATTGTTGACACTGGTCAATTCTATTATTGATGCAGGGAACAATTCTATTATACTACCTCTTTGTATGTTTGAAATAAAAGATTGGTGCTTGGAAAAGAAGGCAGTGATATTAATGGGACAAATGAGGAAATTAAAACACTGATGGGGTATGTGATAACATAAAAAAATTATTATTGGCTCGGCACCTGTAGCTCAATGGCTAGAGCGCCGGTCACATACTCCAGAACTGGCAGATTGGAACCCAGTCTGGGTCTGCCAAACAACAATGGCAACTACAACAAAAAAATAGCCAGGAGTTGTGGCAGGTGCCTGTAGTCCCAGGTAGTTGGGAGGCTGAGGCAAGAGAATCGCTTAAGCCCAAGAGTCTGAGGTTGCTGTGAACTGTGACGCCACAGTACTCTACCAAGGGCAACATAGTGAGACTGTCTCAAAAACAAAAAGAAAATTTATTATAAATTTTTAATAGTCTGAAAATGGTATTGTGGCTATGTGTCTTTCTTTTGTTTTTTGTTATTGGTGTTGCTGTTTTTTGAGACAGAGTCTCACTTTGTCACCCTGAGTAGAGTGCCATGGCCTCATAGCTCATAGCAACCTCAAACTCTTCGGCTCAAGTGATCCTCTTGCCTCGTTTTTTTTTTTTTTTTTTTTTTGCAGTTTTTGGCCAGGGCTGGGTTTGAACCCGCCATCTCCGGTATCTGGGGCCAGCGCTCTATTCCTTGAGCCACCCCCTCAGTTTTTCTCTTTTTATGGAGATAGGGCCTCATTCTTGCTGGGGCTGATCTCAAACTCCTTAGCTGAGCTACCAAGCCTAGCATTCTTTTGGTTTTTGTTTTAAAGAGAGAGCGTCCTTATCTTTTAGAGATATAGAATGAAGGGTTTCTGGACAAAAGTCTAGGATCTGGTCCTGCCCCCTCCGCTGCTGCTGTCCCAGCTGAAGAGAAGAAAGTGGAAGCAAAGAAAGAAGACTCTGAGGAATTTAATGATGACATGGTCTTTGGACTTTTTGACTAAATCTCTTTTATAATGTGTTCAATAAAAAGTTGAATTCTGAAAAAAATAATAATCAAAAAGGGGTAAATAATAATCAAAAAGGGGCTCAAAAAGGGGTACTGGGGGAATGATGAAATAAGATGGCAGGTTGAGCCTGGGTGATAGGTATATGGGTATTGTTTATACTCTTTTCCATCTCTTTTCTGTATGTTTGAAATTTTCTATAATTTAAAAATGATTAAAAACGTATATGAAACCTAAACTAGTTAATGCCAGTTTCTGTGTTTAAAACATTCTCCTGGTTTCTCATTCACCTTAGGCCTCTTCTCAAGTTCCCTGACCTTGGGTTTTACATTCTCTCCATCATTCTATCTTCTTCCCATTACAGAGGGTTACTGGTTGTTAATTCTTTAAAATATTTATTCTACACAGATTTATAGAATACTGTGTGTTAAGCTTTGTCCTGGATTCTGGGGACAGATGAACAGATAAAGTGTCAATCTTAACAGAGTATGCATTGTAGAAGACACATAGATAGTGTTAAGTTCATACAAGGGAAAAAAGACAGCAGAGGGATGGAGATATTTGCTGTGCTAACATTTGAACTGACACCTGAGAGAGGATTCAGGCAAGAGCACTGGGAATAGAGAGAACAGCTAGTACAAAGACCATGATGTAGAGCTGACCATGGCATGTGCAAGAAGACCAGAGTCTGGAGCATGGTAGGATAGTAGGGAAGACCCTCTGGACACAGCATACTCTTTCCTACTTTAAGGTCTGTGCAGTTGTTCCCAGAACAACTTTGACCTCATGAGGCCTAGTTTAATGCATAGTAAAAAAAAAAAAAAAAAAGTATATAATTTTCTTTCTTTCTTTCTTTTGAGACAGTCTCACTATGTTGCCCTCAGTACAGTGCTCTGGCATCACAGTTCACAGCAACCTCAAACTCTTGGGCCTAAGTGGTTCTCTTGCCTCAGCCTCCCAAGTAGCTGAGTCTACAGGCGCCCGCCACAACACGCGGCTATTTGTTGTTGTTGTTGCAGTTGTCATTGTTGGTTAGCTGGCCCAGGCCGGGCTCAAACCTGCCAGCCTCGGTGCATGTGGCTGGCGCTATAACCACTGTGCTACAGGCACCGAGCCAAAACAAAAAGCATATTGATAACATTTATTACGCATTCTAGGCACTTCGTATTATAGTATTTAATCCTAGCAACTCTCCATTTTATAGATGAGGAGATGGAGGCCCAGAAAGACGAAATGACTTGCCCAAGGTCGCACAGCTGCAAAGCGGCAGAACCAAGATTCCAAACCAGTTAACCCAGGTAATGAGGCTCCAGAGTCCACATAACCTGCTAACTGACTTCTATAGCTAGCCAGACCTAGGGTTATTACACTAGAGATCCACCCAAGCAGAGGACTTTTCTGGACACTCACGGGGTCATTCTGGCACTGAGCAGGAAAGTGCACTGTTGCCGCCTGGGAAGAATGCCAAGCTGCGTGTCATCCAGGGCCTGGTACCAGAAGTCTGGGCAACACGGGACCACCCTGGCTGCGGAAAAGGAGGTAGAGGGGAGGTGACTGAGAATCTTAAATTACCCAATGGTGAAACGTGCCAGAGGACTATGCAAATAACGAGCCTTTTGATTAGGCACCAGCTCTGTCTAAGCCCAGAGTCCCGCCCTCAACCTCTTTCGAAGTACTGTCTGGAGTTTTTGCAAACGCCTTGAGTAGAGGAACGGGCTAAGATCTCCGGAAACTGCTTTCGGAGGTGGAACTCCGGCTCCCAGGGGAATTATCAAAAAGAAGGACTGAAAAGAGGGGTGCATATGCTGGGAGCAGTCTCACTGATCTCCGAAAGCAGTTTGTTCGTGTTAATCTTGCACGCGATTGACTCCAGTCAGCCTCCGTAGGTCCCGCAACCTGCTGTGCACTACCCTACGGTCTTTCAGCTGGTAGTTTCACGTTTGGTCACGAACTTGCCGGCCTGGAGCATCCGGCACCTCCTTGGATTCCATCTTCCCTTCAGCAGACTCCGCTGGTCGCGACTGGGCATGCGTGCTGACGGCCCCTGCGCTCCAGCGTGGGAGGAAGGAATGAAAATGAGGCTGGGCCCAGCAGCTCGCGCGCGCTCCCTCCCCTCCTTTCCCTCGTCGCCGAGCGCGCGCCGGGCTGGGCAGCTCTGCTGGGTCCGAGGGCAGCGCCGAGGCTGCAGCAGCTGCGGGCGCGGTTCCGACCGCGGCAGGAGGAGCCCCGCCCCCGGGGAGGAGCCGTCTTGCAGGTGAGCGGACAGGAGTTGGGGCATCGAAATGGATTGAGAGCTCGATGTCATAAGGCATCTCGCGGAGTGGGATCATTTAGGGTCCGAACAATTGGGTTCGGAAGGGACTGTGCACTGGTGCCTGAGCCTTAGGAGAGTGCAATGGTGCCCGAATGCCAGCATTCCGAAGGTTGCAATGAGTCGCGGACGTTTGGGGGAAAGACCATTAGGGGTGTCTGGATCACTACACACGCCACTTTCCTTCTGTGTTTTCCTCCAGGTCTCCCCTGTATTCTCCACAGCCCCAACTCCACGCCAGGATCAAGTTTCGCTGCAGTAAGATCGCAGTTGACGCGGCATAAATGGACTGAGACTAAGCTAAAAAGCCAGGTAAAGGTACCTCTTCTACACGAAACCCCGCCCACTGTGAGCACGGGCCCCTCCCCTGGGACCGTGGGAAAAGACACGCCCACTTCTTTTGAAGGCTCCGCCCCTGGGTCTAAGTAGCAGAGCTAGAGACTGGTTTTACTTGTATACTGTCGCCGATTCCATCTTAGGTACCGCGGCCAGGGGGGATCTGGTGGTCCTGCCCGCTGCGCGCTGTATATGACCCCTGACTTTGAGTTGTAGAGGCCCCGCCTACTCTGCTCAGAAGCTCCAACCCTGGCTTTTGAGTTGCAAACTGTGTGAGTCTGGGTTAGATTTGCATAGCCCCGCTCTGCGTGTTCTTAGGCTCCGCCTTCCTGCTATGCTTGCCCTCCCCCCAAACCCCACTCCTAAACAGACTGACCCCTGATCCTAGGTCCTACAACCCCAGCCCCATCAGCTCGGTAATCACGGCGTCATCCTCTGCCCCATGCTCTGCCCCCGAGGTTCTTGTGCCAGCAAGATGCTGAAGCGAGGCGCGGAATCCGCGGCCAGGCCCACCAGGGCATTGACTGACAAGGAACCGGTGACCCAAGGAGGAGGTGAAAGCGGCCCTACCTGTGAGTAGAGAGCATTTTCCAGGAATGGGGGCTATGAGAATCACCTTTTCGGGGGAACCTCATGGTAAAAGTTTGAGGGCCCAGGGTGATGACCTGGATCCTCCTGGAGGATTTAGGATCCTCCAAAATGCGACGTTCTGGGGAACTCTCTCCCATGTGGCTTTGGGGGACTCACAGCAATCATTTGCTGGGGCTCAAACTACAGAAGAAACAGGGGAATAACGTGGGATTTCAGGGTGATCACTGAGAAACTACTACAACAGATACATTAGCTTTGAGGATGCCTTAGCGGGGGACCCAGGAAGGTAACCCTTTGGAGCCCCTCAGGATGATGCATGGGGGCGGGAGAGGGGAAGCAGAAATGTGCCACTGGGGAATCTGTTTGACACCTGAGGCCCCCAGACACACTTTGATGGGCCCCTCAATTATCACGGTGGTGGTAGAACCTGGCCTAGGCGCAGGGCATTGGCGGATTCCTGAAGCCCACCAGCCCTTCTGTCCCCCAGTTCCCCACCAGGGCCAACCGCAGAAGCCCAGTCAGTCGGCTCCGCGGCCTGTCGCATCCGGGGGCACAACTTCCCGGCCCTGCCGGCGGCCCCCGCCCCAACGCCCACACCGCTGCCCCGACTGTGACAAGGCCTTCTCGTACCCGTCCAAGCTGGCCACGCACCGGTTAGCACACGGCGGCGCCCGACCCCACCCATGCCCCGACTGCCCCAAGGCCTTCTCCTACCCCTCCAAGTTGGCAGCCCACCGCCTCACTCACAGTGGCGCCCGCCCACACCCGTGCCCACACTGCCCGAAGGCCTTTGGCCACCGCTCCAAGCTGGCAGCTCACCTCTGGACACACGCACCCGCCCGCCCCTATCCATGCCCCGACTGCTCCAAGTCCTTCTGCTACCCTTCCAAGCTGGCGGCCCACCGCCACACGCACCACGCCACAGATTCCCGCCCCTATTCCTGCCCGCACTGCCCCAAGGCTTTCTCATTTCCTTCCAAGCTGGCCGCCCACCGCCTATGTCACGATCCCCCAACAGCGCCAGGCAACCAGGTTACCACCCAACACGGATGCTCCAGCTGTGGCCAGGCCTTTGGCCAGAGACGCCTCCTGCTCCTTCATCAACGCAGCCACCACCAGGCAGAGAGCCAGGGAGAGAGAGAGTGAACTGTCCCCTTCTCTCACTAGCCCCCTCTGTCGCCAGGTCCAGTCAATAAAGAGGTGGGATTTCTGGGCGGTGCCTGTGGCTCAAAGGAGTAGGGCGCTGGCCCCATCCGCCTGAGGTGGTGGGTTCAAACCCAGCCCTGGCCAAAGACTCCAAAAAAAAAGTGGGATTTCTAACCCCGGCTGTATGAGCTTTCCTGTTTCAGATAACTGGCAAGGACAACTTGGCCATTGATACTGGGCTCAGATTTAGAAGACTAAGAAACTCTTTGCTCTCCTGCTTTGGGGATGGCAAGGTGTCAACCAGTTTAGTACTGGGTCCCAAATGATCCATCTGGCTTGACAGTACTACCTCTGGTTCTCCCCACCCACATACTTTTATGGCAAAGGTAAGAAGTCTGCTAACACCCTAGGTTTAGGGGAATTGTGGGGGAAAAGGCTCGTTCCTTATTGTTGCTGAAAATTTAAATTGGTATCTCCACTTTGACCATGTGACTTTATCTAAAATATTTAAATACACACATGCTTGTTTCAACTATTCCGCTTGTAGGAATTTATTCTATAAGCTCACACATGTGAAAAAGGCATAAAGGTAGGGCTGTTCACTGCCGTGTGGAGATTGTGGCCAAAGATCAGTAACAACTGAAGTGCCATAAATAGGGGACTAATTCATGAATTATAGCCATGAAATGTCATTTGCCACTATAGGAAAAAAGTGCTCTGTGTCCTGATATAGAAAGACCCACAAGATGTACTAGGTGGTAACAGCAAGAACAAAGGGTATAAGTTTAGTGCCCGTAGCCAAGTGGGCACTGAGGCTGGTAGGTTTGAACCCAGCCTGGGCCTGCTAAACAATGACAACTACAAAAATATATAGCCGGGCATTATGGTAGACACCTGTAGTCCCAGCTACTTGGGAGACTGAAGCAAGAGAATCGCTTAAGCTCAAGAGTTTGAGATTGCTGTGAGGGTGACACAGTGAGACTCTGTCTCAAAAAAAAAAAAAAAAAAAAAAAGGGTATATATACCACTGGCAGTGTAAAAACATTTAAAAGCCCAAGCTTCAGAGCCATTCCTCACCTATTTTTCGAGACAGACTCTCACTTTGTCGCCCCTGCTAAAGTGCTATGGTGTCATGGCTCACAGCAACCTCATACTCTTGGGCTCAAGCAATTCTCCTGTCTCCTGAATAAGCTGCACTACAGGCACCCACCACAATGCCTGGCTTTTCTTATTTGTTTTTTTTAAGAGACAAGGTCTCACTCTAGCTCAGGCTGGTCTCGAACCCATGAGCTTAGGCAATCTGTCCACCTCGGCTTCCCAGAGTTCTGGGATTACAGACATGAGCCACTGCGCCTGGCCTCCTCACCTACTCTTTAAGAGTTCCAGGGCTTTGGCCAAGCTTTGTCACTTCTCTGGACTCAGATGCCTTAGCTATAAAATGGGTATGTGTTATAAGGCATTTTAAGGGGGCAAAAGCATCATTCTGGGTAGCCAGTTCCCTTTTGTGGCCGTTTCCCCCACTATAAAATGAGTGTGCAACATAGGACTAAAGAGATAAACTTGAAGAGCAAAACTCTAAAACATTTAGATGGAAATAAAGGAAAATAATCTTAGTAATCACAAAAGAAGAGAAAGTATCCTTAAGAAACAAACAAAAGGGCAGCGCCTGTGGCTCAAAGGAGTAGGGCGCTGGCCCCATATGGCGGAGGTGGCAGGTTCAAACCCAGCCCCGGCCAAAAACCGCAAAAAAACACACAAAACTATAAATCACGGATGAAAAGATAAATTTGATGGTAAATAAATGTAAAGTTACAACTATTGTGGAAGAGAGACAGTATTGTAAGAATATACCTATCACACAAAGGAGGTTAGGAAGGGTCTTCCTGGGGTGGTAATGTTGGAGCTGAGATCGTGAAGTTGTGAAGAATGGAATGAGAAAGTGTGCAGAAAGTATCAGACGTAAGAGGCAGAACTGAGAAGATTGCTGTACTGTAATCTACTCTAGGATGCTAGGGGGAAGGTTCAAGGAGAGGTAAGGATTCTACTTTCCTCCAAACCCAGCAGTTTACATAGAAAGCTGTCCTGGGAGTCTCTCCGAAGCAACGATGCCACCAGCAAAGTTTTAAGAACACAAACTCATTTGAGAGGGATTGCTCTAGTCTTACTTTGTACAGATCAGTAAAATGAGGCCAGGTGAGGTGGGATATACCTTGAAACCAAACAATGGGGCAGTGGCCAAATGGGTCCTGGATCTCTTCACGGCCTCTCTGCTGCTCCTTGAACATGTCAGAACTGCTCCTGCTCTGGGTCTTTGCACTTGCTTTCCTTCTGCCTGGAAGGGCTCCCCCAGATACTCCCTTATTTCTCTCAGGTCACCCTATCTAAACTACCCCACCCTGCCATTGCTGTCCCCACTATTCTTTACTCGCTCTCACAGCATTTCCCACTGCTGGAGGCTGCATCACACCCTCTCCTGCACAACGTCAACCCCATTGGACTGGGACTGTGTCTGATTTTTCACTCTGCCTCCCCAGTGTCTCACATGTGGTGGGTGTGGTAGGCAGAATAACAGCCTCCTGAAGATATTCATGTCCTAATGCCTGGAACCTCTGAATGTATTATGTAGCAAAGGAGAATTAAGATAGGAGAAGGAATTAAGGTTGTTAATCAGCTGAACTTAAAACGGAGAAGTTATCCCAGGAAATCTAGGGGGGGGCTCACTGTAATCACAATGATCTTTAAATGTAGATGAATGACACAGAAGAATATCAGAGTGACATGCGATGTGAGACTCAAGTGGCCATTGCTGGCTTTGAATATGAAAGGGTAATGGATGTGGGCAGCCACCTAGAAGCTGGAAAAGACAAGAAAGCAGTTTATTTTCTAGAGCCTCCAGAAGGCATGCAGCCTTGTCTACCTTGATTTTTAGCCCCGTGATACCCATTTTGGATTTCAGACATCCAGACCTATAAGATAATAAATGTCTGATTTAAGCCACTGATTTTGTGGTAATCTGTTGCAGCACCAGTAGGGAACCAATCTGGTAAATTACCAGCGTGAGTGTGACTGGATGAAGGAGTGAATGCAGAGGTTAATGCCACCCTCACCTTAGAAGATAAAAAACCAAAGGACCAGGAAGGACAGGAGTGACAATGACAGCCCTCTGTTGTTTGATGAGGTGAAAGTTGGGAAAGGGTTTAAAATGTCCAAGAAAAGATTACACAAAGGTCAGATCTCAAACCTACCTTTGACCCTGGGCTTTGCCCTGTTGAAACCCCTTCCATACCTTCCTACCCCTGGGATAAAGTCCAAGCTCCTTGGCCCTTCAGGCCAGCCTTGTCCAAAAGAACTTTCTACAGTGATAGAAACGTTCTTTGTGCTGTCCAATGCAGTAGCCACTGAGCACTTGAAATGTGTGGCCAGTGTGACTGAGAAAGTGAAATTTCCATTTAATTTCATTTTAATTAATTTAAATTTAACCCCATGTCCTTTGTCTACCATTCTGCATAGCAAGACTGCAAGGACTGTGCCCACCTTTCACCTAAAGCCCCCTTCCAAAGGCAGGGATGCTCTTCTGACTGCCTCAGGCTAGTTCTCATTTCCTGGCACATGCTATGGGCACTGTCCCATTCTCTGCCCTGCTTCCCTAACACTCACTTAGTTCCCTTATTAAAAGTGGTGGAGGCTTGATTAAAACACCCCTGCATCCCAGTCCACCTCTTAAACTGAGTGATGTAAAACCATGCTGGTGAGGATATATAGCTACTTCTGAAAACCCTAGAGAAAAGCTGATATCCCTAGCCAGGGGGCACTGAGACTTCAAGAAAGTGGCATACCTCCCGAGCATCCAGGCTTCTATCCTACAATACACAGAGGCTTATCAGAGACACAGGAAAGGCTCAGCAGGTCAGAAAAAGTTGAAGGGCAGGGCTGCTGGTCAGATCCCTAATTTCCTTGCAAACTCCCATTCTTGCCAGCACAAAGATGAGAGGCCAGAGAAAAGAGACAAAAAGGTCCTTCCTTGCCAGATCTCTGAAAGATGACCCATCATTATTCTCCAGATCTCAGGACAGGAACCTTAAGACAGCTCATAGACCTGCCACTCATACAGAGGAAGCAAAAGCTCAACTTAAGACAGAAAGCTGGAAGCCTCTTGGATTTTGGGAAGACTCCTGAGTAGAAGAGGTAGCTGCTGCACACTAAACTTTATTAAACTCATCTCTATGTGAGTGTATGCATGTGTGTGCACATGCACACAAGCACACACTTCAAGCCTGGGGCACCACCCCATAGAGCTGGTGGGGAAGTAACTTCTGCTTCTCGTTGCAACTGTAGATCCATCGGGGACGGACGAATGCCAGGGAGGGGTTTTCCATCAGGGCCTGCAGAGTGGTATGGGAGTCCATGTGAGAATGTGTGAGAGGAAGGGACAGAGGGGACTCAAATTGGGTAGGAGTCTCCCTTTTTCTGCACCTCTGGGACTAACCTCCTCAAAGCTGGGATCCCACTCCTGTGCTGTGATCACAAACTGGACCCGGTCACTCATATAGTCCTCAAGCTCCCTAGTGATAAGAGAAGAGGCAGAGGGCACATCAGGGAATCGGCATCCCCTGTCTTGACTTCATTCTCCCCAACCATTCTCAGTGGCTGTCCTCTCTCTATCCCCACCTATGCCTCCTCTAGGCTGCCTGTGAGCCTCCTCTCTCTCATGTGGCTTTTGCCACAATGACAGTGGCTTCCACAGTGGCTAATCCTGGTAAAGGCCCTTTCAGAAGTGGGGTGGGGGTTCAACACCTGTAGCTCATTGAGTAAGGCACTGGCCACATACACCAAAAGTGGTGGGTTCTGGCCTGGCCCAGGCCTGCTAAACAATGACAACTGCAACCAAAAAGAGCCAGGCATCATGCCAGCGCCTGTTGTCCCAGCTACTCGGGAGGCTGAGGCAAGAGAATCACTTAAGCCCAAGAGTTTGAGGTTGCTGTGAGCTGTGATGCCACCATACTCTACTGAGGGTGACATTCTGAGACTCTGTCTCAAAAAAAAAAAGTGGGGTGGGGATCCTCACTTTAGAGAAGACGAAACCAAGAAGAAGCAATACGACCAAGGCTGCCCCGCACAGTGGGTGGGGGCAGACATTTGGACTTGACAACCTGTGCCCACCTGCTGGATATGTCCCTTCCCCACCCTTCCAATGGCCTTCTTACCCATAACCCTCACCCCTCCCACCAGGTCCCTAAGCCCTTCCCTCGGCCTATCACCCATTCCCCACCCCACTCCCTAGAGACTGACCCATTGAAGGCTGTGACATATCGGATTAGCTTCCGCCGTTCATCCCCAGGGAACTCCCCATATAGGAAGAAGTGCTTGCCCTGGAAGAAGTCTGCAGGAGAGAAGGTGCATGAGGCCCCTGGAGTTCCAAGGCACCAGCCAGGAAAGGGCTATGTACATGTGGGTGGGGAACTGATGGCAGGCAGCAGCTCCCAGACCAGAAGGTCTGTTTGTTTGTCTGCATTAACAATAGAAGACACAATTATTATTGAGACCTGCTTCTGACAGATGAGCTGGAACCACTTGATAAGCCTGGTCAGGGCTGGAAACTTCAGCAACTGCCACCTACTTCTTCACCCGTTGCTCTTGTTCCTTTTCAAAAAGTGCTTTTATTGCTCTGACCTTCAAGGTGCGTTCTTTGTTCTTTCCATTTTAATGTGACTTTCTAGGCCATCAATCTGCTGATGCCATTTCTGGTTTTGGAGGATCAAAGTACTTTCCTGTCCATCACTCAAGAAGAACGGGGGTGGGGGGGTGGTGGTAGTGCCTGTGGCTCAGCGGGTAGGGCACTGGCCCCATATAACAAGGGTGGTAGGTTCAAACCCAGCCCCAGTCAAACTGCAACCAAAAAGTAGCCAGGCATTGTGGCAGGCACCTACAGTCCCAGCTACTTGGGAGGCAGAGGCAAGAAAATCAGGCAAGAGCTGGAGGTTGCTGTGAGCTGTGATGCCACAGCACTCTACTGAGGGTGACAAAGTTATGACTTTGTCTTTAAAAAAAAAAAATAAAGAAGAAGAACAGGGTGGAAAAAGCTCTTCCAGTGGCCCTGAACCTCACCTCCACGCAGATCCCAACTGCTTTTCTTCTGCTCCATTCTTGAAGAAACTCTATTCCCATGTCCCCCATCCCACCACCCTTGCATAGTTTTCCCATTTCCTTTCTTTCTTATTCTTTTAGATTGGAAATGCAAACCCACACACAACATGAGCAGACAGCACCTGTGTCCACGTTAGAGTGAATACTGGTGAGCCCACCACCAAGATCCTGACCGAGAACACTGCCCATGTCCTCTGGGGTGCTGGCCTCACCTTAGACCAGAAAAACTGACCCCGGGGGTGAAGCATTGGCCTCAGGGTGCCTCACAGCTATAGTGCAACACCAAAGGGGGGGTTCACACGTGGCTGTAGAGGCATGGTCCGAACAAGAAATTAAGAAGAGACAAAAAGGGGTGGCGCCTGTGGCTCACTGAGTAGGGCGCTGGCCCCATATACCGAGGGTGGCAGGTTCAAACCTGGCCCTGGCCAAACTGCAACAAAAAATGGCTGGGCGTTGTGATGGGCGCCTGTAGTCCCAACCACTCGGGAGGCTGAGGCAAGAGAATCGCCTAAGCCCAGGAGTTGGAGGTTGCTGTGAGCTGTGACATCACATAACTCTACCAAGGGTGACAAAGTGAGACTCTGTCTCTAAAAAAATAAAATAAAATAAAAATAAAATAAATTAAAAAAAAAAAAGAAGAGACAAAAAGGGAAGAACAGAGAAGATACTGAAGAGAAGAAGAACAAGCCAAGAACATGGAAGTGGCCAAGGCAGGGAGTATGTGGGTAAATAAGAGGGAGACAAGTCATAGGGACTGCAATGACACCCTGGGACAAGTCACAAATGAGGGCAAAATCCCAGTTCAGCAGGGATGGATTTCTAACCTGGGAGCTCGGGAACTGGCAGGTCAGGAGATCCCGGGGGATCCTCATTATCTGTGTTCTCATCCGTGGAGCCTGCGTATGGGTCCTCACCATTCTCTGCTTGGCCAGGGGGCTGCCTCTGTTCCCTCTGCTTGGCTACCCTGGGGGAGCCGGGAGGGATGAGCAACTCCCCCTGCACCCAAGCCTGTGCCACCCTAACCTCAGCCCAACTCTACCTCCTCAGCTCATCCTCAGTGTCCTCGGAATCTTCTGCTCCACTGTTCTGTCCTTCTGTAAGGAGGAGCTCAGTCAACACAGGGCACAGCCCTACCTCCCAGTATGGCACCTGTGCATAGAGCCAGCATCCTAACTGCCAACCTCAGTTGTCCTCCAGATCCAGGTATCCAGAACCCGGCCATCACTTTCTTCTGCTCCACTTGTCTGGATCCAGTCACAACTTCCATCAGACCCAGAAGTCCAGGCTTTGAGCACCTTCCCCCCTTTAGCATGGGAGTCCAGGTCCCTAGCCCCTCCTCCCTCAGACCCAGGAGGCTAGGTCCCCTCAGCCCTTTCTCCTTCAGACCCAGGGGTCCAGGAACCCCAGCCCTCCTCCCTTAGACCCAGCAGTCTAGGTCCCCTCAGCCCTTCCTCCCCGAGACCCAGGGGTCCAGGTGCCCCAGCCCTTCCTCCCTCAGACCCAGAGGTCCAGGCCCCCAGAACTCCTCCCTCAGATTCTTTTTTTTTTTTGTACGTACAGTCTCACTTTATCACCCTCAGTAGAGTGCTGCGGCATCACAGCTCACAGCAACCTCCAACTCGTGGGCTTAGGTGATTCTCTTGCCTCAGCCTCCTGAATAGCTGGGACTGAGTAGCCACAATGCCCGGCTATTTTTTTGTTGCTGCAGTTTGGCCGGGGCTAGGTTCAGGACCGGCACCCTACCCACTGAGCCAGAGACGCTGCCCCTCCCTCAGATTCTGACCTGACTGCTCCGCCTCAGTGTCAATCTCTTCCTGGGGCCTGGGTGAGGCTGCCTTTGTCTCTTTGGGGCTTGGAGGTTTCTGGGGTGAGCTGGGTCTAGCTGTCTGAGGAGACTTGGTTTTGGCCTGCGGGCGCTGAGGAGGAAAAGTCAGTGGGTGAGTGAGGGGATGACTGCAAGAGGCAGGAGTAAAGAATTTGGGACACCATAGCAGATCCATCATCCCCCATTCCCTCCCCTACCCAGATGGAGGCATCAGACCTTTCGGGGAAACTTGGGGGCTTCATCCCCGCTGCTGCTGCTGTGAGAGCCCCCCTCATCCTCGCTGCTTGAGCCCAGCCCTGCCATGAGGTACCTAGGGGAGGAATCAGGCCTCAGATAAACAGGGTATCAAGTCCTCTGAGCAGCTGGGGAGAGTGTTCAGGAAGCAACAGCCACAGGCGTTTACTACTCACTGACGGTAGTATGGGATGGGAATCATGGTCTCTCCTCCAGCCTGCCCACCTCCCAGTTCAGGAAGGCCCCGATGAAGCCCAGCCAGCCTAGCCACCCACATGGAAACCTAAGCACACTCTCTCTTCCCTCCCTCTTGGGGAAGAAATGTCCCACTTCAGAAAGGAAAGAAAAAATCAGAAACAACTCTCCCCTTTGAGAATCAAAGGCAGTTTCTCATTAGGAGAATGCCTACTAGTTAAGGGAAAATTCTCAAAAGCAAATGCATTTTAAAGACTCTCACATTATATTCATGATTCTTTAAGCCACTGACACTCTGGGGAAATTTTCCTAGCTCTAGTCACATCAGCAGCAGCTAACACATGGGACTTCCTACAAGCTAGGCACTGTTATAAGTACTCAACAAATATGAGTCAATGAATCCTGAGGTAGATACTATTTTAAGTCCCATTTTACAGGTGAGGAAGCTAAGGCACAGAGAGATTATTTGCTCCAAACCACAGGGCAAGGAGCAGATGAATGTGTTGGTTTTACTTTCCTGAGACAAATGCAATAAGAACCTCTTCCATGTGGTTTGGTTATTTCAAAGCCGTTGAAACATTTAAGGTAAATCACACTCATTGTGAAAGGGTAGCTCATGGGAAATTCAAAGGATCTAAAGTATAGCAAATGATAAAGAGTCAAGGATTCTGATCTTTGAGCATTAAAAAAAAAAAATTAAAGAAAAAAAAACAGGCTGGGCACAGTGGCTCACACCTGTAATCCCAATATTCTGGGAGGCTGAGGCAGGAGGATCACTTGAGGTCAGGAGTTTGAGACTAGCCTATGTAACATAGTAAGACCCCATCTCTAAAAAAAGAAAAGAACTTAAAAATTGCCCAGGTGTGGCAGTGCATGCCTGTAGTCCCAGCTACTTAGGAGGCTAAAGTGGGAGGATTGTTTGAGGTTACTGTGAGCTAAGCTGATGCCATAGCACTCTACCCTGGGCAACAGGGACTCTGTCTCAAAACAAACAAACAAAAAAACAATGAAGTTGCAAATCCAAAAGTTGTTTGTCTTGTTCCCTTTTCTAATATGGGCTCCTTGAGATCTCTCAGGCAGAGATAATAAACCAAATCTAGTTGGGCACAGAGATAATAAACCAACTCTAGATCACACCTGTAATCCTAACACTCTGGGAAGCTGAGGTAGGTGGATTGCCTGAGGTCAGGAGTTTGAGACCAGCCTGAGCAAAAGTGAGGCCCTGTTTCTACTAAAAATTGAAAAACTAGCCATGCAGGGTGGCAGGCACCTGTAGTCACCTTGGGAGTCTGAGCCAAGGGAATGCTGTGAGCTAGGACATCATGGTACTTTACCCAGGGCACAGAATGAAACTGTCTCAACCAACAACAACAAAAAAATCCAGTTCCTTCTCCCGTGACTATATCACCAATCCATCCCTTCTTTCCACCCGTGAGACCCTCTGGGATCCCCACCTTCAGACTCCCCTTGATATTCTATCCCTCCCAATAGACGCTGCCCCTATCCCCAACAACCCTCTGTGGCTCTCCCCCGCTCAAATGAGAGGCCCTTGGAGCTAGAATTTTGAATTTTTCAAGATTTCTGAGAAGCAAGTGGGGAGCACATGTTGTTACATGACACCTCCAGTGCAGTCTAGGGGAATACCCAGTAATCAAACCATTAGTATTTCAGTGGTAGATACCATGACACACTTAAGGGGATAAAGTCAATAAATAGCCTCACATTAGTTCAAGACAATGTAGCCACATTTGTGCTACCTAGAGAACTTTCAGCTTCCAGAGATGTTTGGATTCTCAGACAACAGATGAGAGGTCTATGGAGTGGGACAGCCCAACATGTTGGCCAGGCATCAGCAGCTCTTACTGACCTGGCCCCACATATCTTTCAGCCTCACTTTCTCCCCACCATAGATCATCTCTCAAACATGCCAAGTGAATCTAACTGTGAATTCTGAGCATACACAGGCCACAGAAGATGACTCAAATCTCCCCTCCCACCCATGGGCCTCAGATCTGATCCTATGCTGACCAGGCTCAAAAGCCTCCCATGGCTCCTACTGCCCCAGCCTCATTTTCCTGTCATTTCCTGCCTCCCCCTGTAAGCTCAGCCCCACCTGCAACTCCTCTAGGAAGGCACCAGGCTGTGACACCTCTCTCCTCTGCCCAGCATGCTTTTAGGCTCTGTTCAGCCTGGCAAACTTCTTCTCATCCTTAAAGACCCCTCACATGCTATGGGTCTCCCCCACGGCCTTCTACCTCCATTATAACAAGTTTGACTCCTCATCAAAGTGAAGGGCCTTCAAGGCTCAACATCTGGATCCCTAGCACTGCACAGCCCAGCTGGGTGCTAAGTGGAGTCTTCTAGGACTTGCTTGGAATGAATGTGAGCAGGCCTGAGCACTCATTCTCCCACTCCTGGGCCTTCATATCTGCTGTTCCTCCTGCCTGTAATGTCCTTTTCCTTCTCCAAAAAGCAGACTTCACAGAGCCCTCCATGACCCTCCCAGCCAAGTCCTGTTTCCCTCAGCTGGTTCCCCTCTGCCTCTGCTCTCCTCTTGTCAAGAGTTTGCCGACTCTGGGCTAGAACTCCCATGCTCTCTGCCGGCAGGCTCCAGTCCACTTTCTCTCCAGTTTCCTGGCATTGCCCAGCACAGGATGAGGGAGAGGGCTGGGGGAGGGTATAAGCATGAGTATGTGTCACACAGGTGCACGCAGGGAGGTCTCACCTCCTGGAGGGCAGCCGCCGCCGCATCCGGTGACAGTCCAGCACCCACTCCTTACGCACAATGCGGCCTCCAAGGCCCAGGACCTGGCTGTATTTGGGGGTATTGGCAAAGGCACAGCTGGTGGGGAGCAGAATTGAGGAGTGTCTGTTAGCTGTGGTCTCAGGGGCAATGGTGAAAGAGAGAGAAGGGAAGACAGAGAGGGAGAGAGGGACGAGTGAGAGAAAGACAGTGAGATCGATACGGGCAAAACAGAAAAAGAGGTGGAAGAGAGAGAGAGAGAGGCAGATCAGAGGCAAGGAGAGAGCACAACATAAAAGACGCAGATAGAAAGCAAGATAGAAGAGATGGAGGAAATAGGGTAGAAACAGCAGGAGGCATAGAGAGGAGGGCACAGGCCTACATGAGGTGCGTGCTGTCCGGGGTCCAGTCTGGCCGATACTTGGCCCCCAGCTCTAGGGCCTTGTCCCGGAGCTCTGAGCGGAAGGGGTTCTGGAAGCCACTCAGCACCACCACCACACCCTGAAGAATCTTCCCCAGCTCTTGCGAGCCAGCTCGGTGTCCTCTAGGTTCAGTGCCTTCTTCCCGGGGTTTCCCTAGCATTGTCCCCTGTGCTGGGGCAGATACTGGAGCTGTGGCTGGAGTACGTGTGGGAACTGGCACTGGGGAAGCCAAAGAGGAGACACTCAGCACCTTCTAGCCTTCTCCTCCCTCAAACCCAGGAGTCCAGGCCCCATGCCCTCCTCCCTCAGACCCAGGAGTTCTGGCCCCAGCCCCTCCTCCTCAGACCCAGAAGTCCAGGGTCCACCCCTCCTCCCTCAGACCCAGGAGTTCTGGCCCCAGCCCCTCCTCCTCAGACCCAGAAGTCCAGGGTCCACCCCTCCTCCCTCAGACCCAGGAGTCCAGGCCCCATGCCCTCCTCCCTCAGACCCAAGAGTCTAGGCCCCCAGCTGTCCTCCTTTACGACATAAGAGCATAGATCCCACCCCCCACCCCCCCCAATGGGAATAAGAGATCTCATTTGCTCACATTTGGGTCTCTTGATAGCAGGTGGTAAGAGCGGGACTGACGGTCTGCTGGGGATCTTCCTTTCTTCTTGGCCCAAATCCAGCTTCCTCTTCCCTTTGGGAGACTCCTGAGGCTAAGAGGGTAGGACGGGGTGAGACCTCCAGTTTCTCTCCTCCTCCACCCACCAAACTGTGACAATCCCACCTTAGAGGTGCTGCTCACAGCCCTGGAAACTGGAGAGGCTGAGGAGATGGCACTAGAGGCCTGGAGCGTCGCGGCTGCATAGCTGGGTCCTGCTGGGTCACTGGCTGTGGCTACAAAGGGAGAAAATGGATCCAGGATGAGAGGGCGAGCCCCTAAGCCCCTTCCACTCCTGTCTACAGGGGTGTTATTCCCCAAACCCAGCAGTGATCCAGGAGTCCAGGCCCCCAGCCCCTCAGACCCAGGAGTCTGGGTCTCCACTCACTCAGGACTCAGGTTTTCCAGTCACCTGGGGATGTCTTGTTGATCCGGCTGAAGAAGAGAGACCCTGGTCTTAGGGAGTTGGTGCTCTCATCCTCCTCCTTTACACGGAATTGGCCGAGCTTGGTCACTGTCACTTTCTAAGGTCCCACAAGGTCAGTGCCCATGGGCAGCAGGTGGGGGTAAAGGGGCAGGGAGAAGGCTCTGGGGGGTGGCAGGTAGATCCTACCTGGGATGGGGCCTCTGCCTCATCTCTGTCTGGGGGGCTGTGAAACCGTACAAAACTCAGGCCATAGGGGGAATCCTGGAAAAAGAGGGGTGAGAGTTAGGGCCCCAAGACCCTTTCACTTAGGGAAACACCTTTCTGGCTCTTTCTCTCTCTCATGGATACCCACGTCTAAGGAGATGCCCTGATAATGACAACTATACTAACTCTGAGTTAGGCTCAGCTTTAAGCCATTTCGTGCAGTAGCTGCGTTAGTCCTCACTGCAACTGGCAAAGTATGCTAGGTGTCCAAGCCAATTTACTCCCCCAAGCCCAAATTCCTGCCTGTGGACAGGGAGGGAGTGCTGTGTGCCACTTCCAGAACAAAGAAATGCTCCAGGCTCTTTCCTTTCCACTGCTAGCTGGATGCAGAGCCAGAAAATGGGAGAAGCTGGGGTCCCTGGATGACTTGATGAAGCTGACAGGTTAAATACCCCTCAGGACAGTTACCTTAGTAAGAAGTATATCTCTATTATGTGACAATGGATACTCATGTTTCACTGTTACTACAGCATTGGGTTATCAACAGCAACCCAAAAAGGATCAGGAAACAGAGGCCCAGAGAGGGTAGGTCACTTAACTGTGATCACACAGTTAGATGTGGTATAACCAGAATTTCAACTCAGTGGTCAGACTAGATTTCCTAATGTTTACTATCAGGCCCACCCTATTAGACCACTTCTCCAACAAGTCAACTGCCCCCTCCTCTAAATCCCACTGACATGCTACCATTCATCCTTCCTAGATTCCCTGCAAGAAATGAAGCTTTTCATTTTAAGGTAGATCCCAAACCCATTACACGGAACACAGGGACCCAGCTTCCACATAATCTTCTATATAATCCCAGCTGTCTACTCCTTCCAGCCCTCTGGGACCCAATATTGGCACCTCAGTTCCCTCCTTGCCCAGGACCAAGGACTCCACACTCTAGCTTCCCCCTTGGTACCTTGCTGTAGGGCTGACTGCAAACAATTTTAACACGGTCCCAGCGCTTCTCAGCTGCTGCCCGTACCAACTTGTCAGGACTAAACATACGAACACGGTTGGGGTTGGAGCCACTGCGGCTCTCTGAAGGGGACATGAACGATGAGGTGACCAGAAGGACCTGGGTGGGAGAAGGCATGGTGAATGAGAACCAAGGCAGGCTGTTTTAGAGAATGCTGCCTACGTTTTGGGGAGGTGGGCAGAACCCCCAAGTAGGGGCCCAAGTAGGGAATCACTAGAATCCAGCTCGGGCCTGGACATCTCTAGTCCCTTCCCTTGTTTTGGGCTTCCAGTCAGGTCTGCCCTAACACAGGCCCTAGAAGGATCTTTCCAACCTCCAGAACTGAACAATCCTTCTCAAATTCTTCCATGAGTCTTCTATATTTGACAATACAAGGGGCTGCACTACCTAAGGAACTTTCCTAGCAGACTATTCAGTAACTGGCACAATACTCAAACACCTTTTGGAAACACAAAGGAATTATTGGAGACCAGAATCAACTGAACAGAATCCAAAGATGCAAGGGAGCTTGCATCTCCACTCAAACCCACCCTCTACACTCAGTTCTGTGCTCTATGGGGAATGTGGCAACCTTCCCCATAGAGGGGAAGCTAGAGAGAAGCTGCAGAGCTGCAGGAGTTAGGAGGACGCTGCTTGTGCTTTTGCAGATCCCATGAGCATCACCCTGGACACTTCCGCTTGTGCACTGGTTCCTTCTTCAACAGCAGATGAATCCAATTCGCAGGTCCTAACACCTTACAGCACCAGCCTCATCCAGCCCTTCTCCTGGAGCGAGAGCAGTACTCCCTCAGTGTTTGAGTTTTAGCTCATGAAACTCAGAACTGAGTGTAGAGAGTGGGTTTGAGCTAAAGTCAGCAATTAGTGCAGCTCCCTTGCATCTTTGGACTCTGTTCTCGCGATTCTGGCCTCTAGTAATTCCTTTTACCTTTCTGCTGATTCATTTGTGCGTTTCCAAAAGGTGTTTGAATAGTGATGATATATAACACCCATATTTCAAAAACTCCAACCTAGGCCAGGGATAGTGGCTCTCACTGTAAACCCAGGACTTTGGGAAGCCAAGGTAGGAAGGGCAATTGAAGCCAGAAGTTTAAGACCAGCTTGGGCAATATAGTAAGATCCCATCTCTACCAAAAAAAAATAATAATAACTTCACAAAAACAAAAAGAAAAAAATAATAATAAAATAACTTTAGGCTCAGCGCCTGTGGCTCAAGTGGCTAAGGCGCCAGCCACATAAACCTGAGCTGGCGGGTTTGAATCCAGCCTGGATCCGCCACACAACAATGACAGCTGCAACAACAACAACAACAACAACAAAATGGCCAGGCACCTGTAGTCCTAGCTACTTGAGAGGCAGAGGCAGGAGAATCACTTGAGCCCAGGAGTTAGAGGTTGCTGTGAGCTGTTATGCCACGGTACTCCACCCAGGACATTGTCTCAAAAAAAAAAAAAATAATAAAATAAAGTAACTTCAACCTCTTTACTTATTTTTCCCAACCCTATGAGTGGTTGCTCCCTGCTTCTTAGTCATACCTTAGTCTTCTAGTAATGCTCAGTTACTAGTTCTTTATAATAAATTCTCTCTGTTGGCTGGGCATTGTGGCTAGGTGACAAAGTGAGATTCTGTCTCAATAAATAAATAAATTCTCTCTGTTAAGATAACTTGTGTTGTCTTATCATCTAGCAGCTGGTAGTTTGCCTGGATACTGATTCCAGGTGACACACAAGATATTTTTTTTTTTTTGAGACAGAGTCTCACTGTGTCACCATGGGTAGAGTACTATGGTATTGGCTTAGCTCACAGCAACCTCAAACTTTTGGGCTCAAGCAAGCCTCCTACCTCAGCCTCCTGCATAGCTGAAACTACAGGAACCCACCACAATGCCTGGCTGGTTTTTCTCTCTTTTTTTTTTTTGAGACAGAGTCTCACTTTGCAGCCCTTGGTAGAGTGGCATGGCAACACAGCTCACAGCAACCTCACTCTGGGGCTTAAGAGATTCTCTTGCCTCAGCCTCCCAAGTAGCTGGGATTACCGGCACCCACTACAACACCCACCTATTTTTAGAGACAGGGGTCTCACTCTGGCTCAAGCTGGTCTTGAACCTGTGAGCTCAGGCAATCTACCTGCCTCAGGCATCCCAGAGTGCTAGGATTACAGGCATGAACCACTGCCCCGGCCTTTAATAAATTTTGTTATTTTATTATTTAAAGCCAGAGTCTTACTTTGTCACCCTAAGTAGGGTGCCATGACATCACAGCTCATAGCAACCTCCAGCTCTTGGGCTTAGGCGATTCTCTTGCTTTTGCCTCCTGAGTAGCTGGGACTACAGGCACCTGCCACAACACTTGGCTATGTTTTGGTTGCAGTTTGGCCAGGGCCAGGTTCAAACCTGCCACCCTCAGTATATGGGGCCGGCACCCTACTCACTGAGCCACAGGCACTGCCCCGCACCTGGCCTTTACTTTTTCTATTTTTGTTAGAGACAGGGTCTCACTGTTGCTCAGGCTAGTCTTGAATTCCTGAGCTCAAGGGATCCTCCTGTCTCAGCCTCCCAAAGTGCCAGGATTACAGGTGTGAGCCACTTTGGCTGGCCCAGAACATGATTTTAAAGAGCTGTGTGTGGTGGGTCAGTAGAGAACAGAAAACCAAACCTGGTTCCAAGCGCAGAAGAACAACGTCTCCAAGATCACTGGCATCACGTAGAGCTGTGCTCTACCCCAAAGGCGACACCTTCAGTAAGTAAATAGGGAGGAAATGTGTCTGGGAAAAAGAGTCAGTGGGATGTCTTTCTTGGTTTCAGCTCTGGGGAACAGCAGAGAAAAGATGAAAAAGTCTCTATGCAGAACTCCTCACAAGTCTGTACTCACAAGGATTTAGAGCACAAAATCATACTAGCTATCTGCATTGAAAAGCCCAAGCTGTGGGAGGCTAAGGCAAGTGGATTACTTGAGCTGAGGAGTTCAAGGCCAGCCTGAGCAAGAGTGAGACCGTCTCTACTAAAAATAGAAAAACTAGCTGGGCATCCTGGCAGGTCCCTTTAGTCCCAGCTACTCGGGAAGCTGAGGCAAGAGTCTGAGGTTGCTATGAGCTATGATACCATGGCACTGTACCTAGGGCTGTACGAGACTCTGCCTTGTAAGACTCTGTCTTAAAAGCAAGAAAAGAAGGAGCCGGGCCCAGGGGCTCACGCCTGCAATCCTAGCACTGTGGGAGGCTGAGGAGGGAAAATTGCTTGAGCTCAGGATTTCGAGACTTGCCTGAGCAAGAGTGAGATCCCAACTCCTAAAAGAATGGAAAACGCCAGCCAGGTGCCACAGTGAGCACCTGTAATCCCAGTGGCTTCCGGAGGCTGAGGCAGCAGGATGCTCATAGCCTGAGTCTAAGGTTGCAGTGAGCTATGACCCATTGCACTCTGCTCAGGACATAGGGTGGGACTCTGTCTCAACAACAACAAAAAAAAAAAAAAAGAAAAAAAGAAAGAAAGAAAAAAAGAGAGAGAGAAAGAAAAGAAGGAAAGGAAAGGAAAGAGAAAGGAAAGGCAAACTCAAGCTGAAAATATTAAGTGGTCCTACGTCCACAGTCCTGCCTGAAGGCAGGGCAGATCTTCTCTGAAGGAAGGTACCTCAAAGTAGGTCATTAAAGAATTTCCACAGACATATTCTGAAGAACAGAAGTTAATGATTAAAAATACACACACATTTTTAATACAAGAACACAAGCTGCCCTGACTTAGAGTCAGCAGATATTGCAAACTATAGACTTATATGTACAAAAGCTACTTATTTGAAATTATAAGATAGAATATTTTTGAAGTATGTTTAATAGTTTAAAGAAATATATGAAGATATTGATGGTATGATGAAGGAATGAATAACAATCAAAATTTACCCAGTTCTGGCCAATAAAATCTAAGAGGAAGGCTACTGGGGGAATCTGAAAAAGATTTTCCTGATTAAAGAGAAACAGAGGCAGAAAGACAGCTGCTGCATCTCTGCCATTCTACCTCCTCCCCCACATTCTGCTTTGGATGCTACCAAGTGATAGACAGAGCAGTAGCGATCATCAGTGACAAGTGCAAGTCCAAAAGAATAAAGAAATGCCAACCATTATCTTGAGTTGTTGAGCAGCCAGATAAACTCCAGGTCTGCCTAATGCCAGACTTCCCTCTCCTGTGAAAACAAAAAATGTTCTTACACAGTAAGCTACCTTTAGTTGGTATATTTTGTTACCTACTTAGTCTCTTTTCTAACTGATATACTGTGAATTTATTTGTTTTGTTTTTTGTTTTGAGACAGAGTCCACTGTGTCGCCCTTGGTAGAGTAATGTGGAGTCACAGCTCACAGTAAGCTCAAACTCTTGGGCTTAAGCTATTCTCTTGCCTCAGCCTCCCAAGTAGCTGGGACTACAGGCACCTGCCACAATGCCTGGCTATTTTTTTGTGGCAGTTGTCAATGTTGTTCAGCTGGCCCAGGCTGGGTTCGAACTCGCCAGCCTCGGTCTATGTGGCCAGTGCCATAACCACTGTGCTACAGGCACTAAGCCCATAATGTAAAATTTGTAAAATTAGAAAATAAAGTCTTTTGCTAGAAAAACACAAAATATAATTAACTGTCTCTTTGCATCCAGCTTATTGTGAAAAGGAAATAATAAAGGCAGAAAATTACACAGAAGGAAAGCTATCTCCCTGGCCTTGACTAGACTGGTTTATAAATGCCTTATTTTGAGCCTAACAGGAAAGCTGAATTTATCATTTAGTGACTAAAATGAAGGCATAAGGCAAGCTATGGTTGATAGCTGCTATCCACACTAAGAGGTAGATTTTTTCTGAATATACTCTACTCCTATTCATTGAATAGAGAAAACAACTCTGACTGGGCACAGTGGCTCAGTCCTGAAATCCCTGCACTTAGAGAGGCCAAGGCTGGAGGATCCCTTGAGATAGGAGTTCAAGACCAGCCTGAGCAATGTAGCAAGACCCCATCTCTGAATTTAAAAAAAAGAAAGAGAAAACAACTCTAGTTTTCTCACTTATATTATCTAACACTGTCTAAACTTTGGGAATTAAACCTTTAATCTCTAGTTTGTGATAACTTTAAAAGTTTATGAATCTCCTTTGTAGAATTTGGTGGGTGGAGCCAAATGTGTTGATTTTGTAGACAATAGTATTAGTTATTATATATATCTAATGGCTGGGCATAATAGCTCACAGGCCTGTAATCCCAGCACTCTGGGTGGATTGCCTGAGCTCAGGAGTTCAAGACCAGCCTAAGCAAGAGTAAGACTGGCCCATCTCTACTAAAAATAGAAAAACTAGCCAGGCATTGGCTTAAGCCCAAGAGTTTGAGGTTGCTGTGAGCAATATGATGCCACAGCACCCTACGCAAGACAACAGTGAGACTTGGTCTCAAAAAAAAATGAAAACAACAAAAAAAATATGCTTTATACTTGATTTGTAGGTGACATTAATATTTACCATCCCCACTCTGCCCTTTTTCCTTTTCTTTCTTGGTTCTTCCAGTTATATCTGGAAGTTCAATCTTCCCGTTTCTGGGTGGAAACTAAACATTATAAGCCCCAGAGTCTTTAATTCAGTCTTAGCTAGAAGTTGTAACAGAAACCTGAGACTCCAGCAGAAGTTTAATAAATGGGAGACTGTTGGCATAGGTCTCCTTGAAGAGACAAATCTTGATCTAGCATAGGTTAATTTTAGGTGTCAACTTGAGGGGATTGAGGACTGTCTGGATAGCTGGTGAAACATTGTTTCTAGTGTGTCTGTGAGAGTGTTTCCAGAGGAGACTGATGTGTGAGTCTGTGGACGGAGTAGGAAAGATCTGCCCTCAATATGAGCGGGCACCCTGGATAGAATGAACAAGCAAAAGAAAGGTGAATTTTCTCTCTTTCCTGGAGAAGGATGCCTTTCACCTGAACTTGGATATCAGAAGTCCACATTCGGCTCGGCGCCTATAGCTCAGCAGCTAAGGGTCCCTGCCACATACCCTGGAGCTGGTGGGTTCGAATCCAGCCCGGATGACAACTACAACCAAAAAATAGCCAGGTGTTGTGGCGGGCACCTGTAGTCCCAGCTACTTGGGAGTCTGACGCAAGAAAATCGCTTAAGCCCAGGAGTTGGAGGTTGCCATGAGCTGTGATGCCACAGCACTCTACTGAGGGCAATATAGTGAAGACTCTGTCTCCAAAAAAAAAAAAAAAAAAGAAAGAAAGTCAATAAACATTCAAGAAAAAAGCTCTCAACAAACTGAAAAACAACTTCTTAAACCTAACAAAAGGTATCTATAAAAAACAGCCTACAGCTAGCTAATACCATATTTAATGGTGAAAGATTTCAACACTTTCCCCTAAGATCAAGTACAAAGCAAGGATTTCCACTTTCACTTCCATTCAACATTGTACTGGAGATAGTCAGTGTGACAAGGTGAGAAAAAGAAAAAAAAGGAAATTGCCTCTATTCACAGACACAACTGTCTATGTAGAGAAGCCCAAGGAATCTATACAAACCACAAGGATTAATAAATGAATTTAGCAGGTCACAACACAAGTACCTTCAGCAAGGTCACAAGATACAAAGTCAACATATAAAAATGTATGTAACCTAAGTGTAACCACAGGAAACATGAGACATTTTGTAAAATAAGTGATATTTGACAAAAGTCACTAACCTCTGCTCTTTAAAAATATCAATGGCACAAAACACAAAGAAAGTCACAGAAATTATTGCAAAGGAAACCAAGGAGGTGTTACTAGTCAAAGCAATACATGATGCTGAATTTTCTTTTGCCATAAAGAACATTATTGGGACAAGGACAGAGATCTGAATAAGTTCTGAGGCCAGATGATATAGTATTATATCAGTGTTAATTTTGTAAGTTTGGTAATTGCATTAAAAGTAAAATAATTTTTTTTTTTTTTTTTTTTTTTGCAGTTTTTGGCCAGGGCTGGGTTTGAACCCACCATCTCTAGTATATGGGGCCGACGCCCTACTCCTTTGAGCCACAGGTGCCGCCCAGTAAGAGAATTTTTTTGGTTCTAGGAAACACCCACTAGAGTACGCAGGGATAAAGGGGTATCATGTGTACAACTTACTCAGTTCAGAAAAAAATGTGTACAAATTTGTTAACTTTGGGAAATCTGAGTGAAGAGTATATACACTACTTCTGCAACTTTTGTGTAGGTCTGAAATAAAAAAGATAAAGTTCATTGACAAGTTGGTATGTAAAGGATCTAGAACAGTCAAGATAGCCGGGCATGGTGGCCTATAATCCTAGCACTCTGGGAGGCTGAAGCAGGTAAACTGCTTGAGCTCAGGAGTTCAAGACCAACCTGAGCAAGAGCTGGTCTCTTGTCTCTACTACCTGTCTCTACTAAAAACAGAAAAACTAGCTGGGTGTGGTGGCCAGCACCTAAAGTCCTAGTTACTTGAGAGGCTGAGGCAAGAGGATCACTTGAGTCTAGGAGTTTGAGGTTGCTATAAGCTAGGCTGACATCATAGCACTCTATCCAGGGCAAGAGTGAAACTCAGTCTCAAAGAAAAAAAAAATAGCCAAGAGAATCTTGAAGAAGACTAACATTGGAAGCCCAACACAACTTACTTTCAATATGTACTTTTACTATAAAGACATAAAGGGGTGGCGCCTGTGGCTCAAAGGGGTGGGGCACCGGTCCCATATGCCAGAGGTGGCGGGTACAAACCCATCCCTGGCCAAAAACTGAAAAAAAAAAAAAAAAAAAAGACATAAAGATTAGGGCGGCGCCTGTGGCTCAAAGGAGTAGGGCGCCGGCCCCATATGCCAGAGGTGGTGGGTTCAAGCCCAGCCGTGGCCAAAAACTGCAAAAAAAGAAAAAAGACATAAAGATTACCCTATAGCACTGGATATAGTGGCTCATGCCAGTAATCCCAGCAACTTGAGAAACTAAAGCAAGAGGATCGCTTAAGGCCAGGAATTCAAGACCAGCCTGGTCAACATAATGAAATCCAACTTCTAAAGAAGAAAATTTTGAGACAGAGTCTCACTCTGTCATCCTGGGTAGAGTGCTGTGGCATCATCATTGCTCACAGCAACCTCAAACTCTTGGGCTTAAGCCATCCTCTTACCTCAGCCTCCCAACTCCTCCCAGGACTACAGAAGTCTACCACCATGCTCAACTACTTTTTCTATTTTTAGTAGAGACGGGGATCTCGCTCTTGCTCAGGTTGGTCTTGAACCCTTGAGCTCAAGCAATCCACCCTCCTTGGTCTCCCAGGGTGCTAGAATTACAGGCATGAGCCAATGCACCCAGCCCAAATTTGTGCTGTTTTAAGCTGTGATGCAAGCTCAGTCTCCTCCCTGATGTAGGAAGATTACTACCTTGTATTTGCCCTTTGTCCCCTCTGTACACTAAGAGATCTTCCAGAGCTCCAGAGGGCAGCAGTCAGGTGTCCCTGTGCCCCATATGGCCCTCCCAGAGGCCCTGAGGGAAACATTCATGGGGGGATGTGGGCCAGAGGTGGGCAGGAGACCTGTGTCACTTTTGTGCTTACCTCATAGTCTTGCTCTCCAGCACCCCCAGCTGAGCTGCCCACCAGCACCTCCACAAAGGCCGAGCCATCGTTTCCAATATCCACACTGTGTATCTGCTCTTCCTTCTCCAGCTGTGGGCAGAGAAAGGCCACTGTTAGTGCCTGATTTGTCCTTGGGTTCACTGTGAGACCTGAGGATAACCCCCACATGGACTGCCACGTACCTTGAAATGTCATCTCTGACAGTGGGAACCACAGCTGAGTGGTGCCACTGTATCCCTGCATGTAGCACATGGCCTAGCACAGAGCAGAGCCTGAAAAAGACTGGCTGAATGAACCCATACCCCTACCCTACATGTACCTGTTCTCCTGAGCACTCCAGAGTCTACCAGATTGGCTTGTAACAGGTCACCACGGTGCTCTTCTTGGTGGCATTTGCCAGAGTTATAACTTTATTCTAGTCATCTTGCAGATTAACAGCATATGCCTTCCCTGACCTGCAATCTTAAGCTTCCTGAGGGCAGGGCTTTGTCTGGTTTTGCTCACCACCAAATTTAATGGTAAAAGATTTCAACACTTTTCCCTAGATTCTTGGGTTTGAATCTCAGCTCTGTAGTACACTAGCTGAATGGCCTTGCCAGCTAACCTGGAGCCTTGGTTTTCTCATCTGTAAATTAGACTGATCATCTTACCTAAGATCATGCACATAAATAACGGCTATGAGGCATGGCACTAAGTGGCCATGGCATGCTGTCAATTAGGAGGCATTATTAGTTAAGGCCCGATAATTGTCTATTAGAAGAAGAAAAGTGCTATCTATCTGTAGGAAGGCTTCCCTTGGCAGAATGGATCTTCCCTTTCTATATGACACTGAAGGTGCAGAACGCTGTGTGTCCATGAAAGGCAGTTAGGAACAGTCGAAGCAAGTCTCCTGTCTTCCAGTTTGGGGCTCTTTTATTAGGATCCTAGAATCACAATTTATTACAATCCTCCAACATATTTAATCCATCACCCTACACTTCCCTCCCCCATCCCTGAGACTATCTTATTTTCTAATCTGCTCTGTCACATCCCTATCAGGAGGTCACCAAAACATCACCTGCACACACCTACACACAGGAACATTGCTGTATGAGAGACTGGACTTGGGGCAAGTCAGGCCTGGGCTCAAATCCAGCCCTTCCATTTCTAAGCTGTGTAACCCTAGGTGACAAAACCAACATCTCTGAAAAGCAGTTTCCTCATATGCAAAAGGAGAAGGTTGTCACAATAACCCTCCTTCTGAAGGGAGCTGACACAGAATACCTACAACAGTTGCAGCTGACATCTGAGTGTTCACGATGTGCCAGACTCGTACTATTCTCCTCACCACAGCTCTGCAGGCAGGTGCTATAATTATCTCCATTTTACACATGAGCACATGGAGGCAGGAAGTGGTTATGTAACTTCACAGCTGCTGCGTGGCAAAGCCAGACCAGAACCCAGGCAGATGGCTAAAGTTGTGTGTGCTGTTCCACCACGCCACTAGAGAAAGGCAGTGCAGGGCGGTGCCCGTAGCTCAGTGGGTAGGACACCGGCCACACACACCGAGGCTGACGGGTTTGAACCTGGCCAGGGCCAGCTAAAACAACAATGACAACTGCAGCAACAACAACAAAAAAAGTAGCCAGGCATTGTGGTAGGTGCCTGTAGTCCCAGCTACTTGGGAGGCTGAGGCAAGAGAATCACTTGAGCCCAGGAGTTTGAGGTTGCTGTGAGCTGTGACACGGTATCACTCTACCCAGGATGACAGCTTGAGACTCTTGTCTCAAAAAAAAAAAGCAGTGCAGAGGGTAGGGCCTTCCCCAGGGTGAGGCCAGGTAGCCCCCTGATGACTCCCATCTGCTCCCAGCCCTGGTCCCATGCAGTATATGGTGTTGCTTAGACACAAGAAGCTCCAGTCTTGCTGCTCAGCCTCCTGCCAGACTTGGTCACTGTCCTCCAGCCATATCAGCCTCCCTTCTGTGCCAAGGACAGGCTGGCTCCTTCCACCTCAAGGCCTTTATAGCTGTCATTTCCCCCTACCTGGGCCACCCTTCCCTCAAACCCTCCCATGGTTGATTTGACACCCTCCATCATCCTGGTCTCTATTCAGATGTTAACTCTTCAAACCAAACAAAGTAGCCTCCTTCACAACCTACAGGTGCCACTCTCTATCCCCTGACTCAGCTTTATTTTTCTTCATTATCACCACCTGTTGTTACACGTGTTTTGTTTGTTTATATCTGTCCCTTTTTTTTAAAGACAAGATCTCTCTCACTCAGACTGGAATGCAGTGGTACAATCATAGCTCACTGCACCTTGAACTCCTGGCTCAAGTGATCCTCCTGCCTCAGTCTCTCCAGTAACTGGAACTAAAAGTGCACACAACTGTGTCCAGCTCTGTTGTTTATATTTGTATAGCATCCATCTCCCCCTCACTAGACATTTTCTTTTTGAGATAGTCTCATTCTGTTGCCCCAGGCTAGAGTGCCATGGGGTCAGCCTAGCTCACAGAAACCTCAAACTCTTGGGCTCAAGCAATTCTCCCACCTCAGCCTCCCAAGTATATAATCCTAACACCCTGGGAGGCCTAGGCTGGTGGATGGTTTGAGCTTAGGAGTTCAGGACGAGCCTGAGCAAGAACGAGACCCATCTCTACTAAAAATACAAAAACTGAGGTAAGAGGATCGCTTGAGCCTAAGAGTTAGAGGTTGCTATGAGCGATGATGCCACAGCACTCTATCTAGGGGAATAGCTTGAGACTCTGTCTCAAAAAAAAAAAAAAAAAAGAAAGAAAGAAAAATAGTACCTGGGACTATAGGTGCCCACCACCATATATGGCTAATTTTTCTATTTTTAGTTGAGATGGGGTCTTGCTTTTGCTCAGGCTGGTCTCAAACTCCTAAGCTCATGCAATCCTCCTGCCTTGGCCTCCTAGAGTGCTGGGATTACAGACCTGAGCCACTGCACCTGGTATGCTGTGTGATTCTAGAGCAAATGGTTTCATTCCACCCCTTCTGCCTATTTCCTAACCTGTAACAACTTCAATTTGATAAAGTCGCTATGAAAATTCACATGAGGAATACATACAAAGTCCCCGGAATAGTGCCTGGCACACTGTAAATGTCAGCTGCTAATACAATCGCCATAGGTGGTCTTCAATACATTCCTGACGAGAGAGACAGGTGGATGAACAAGAAGGTGGCATTTTCTTTCTTGCTTTTTTTTTTTTTCCATTTTTCTCCGGGGCTGGATTTGAACCCGCCACTTCTAGCATATGGGGCCGGCGCCCTACTCTTTTTTGAGCCACGGGCGCTGCCCAAATGGAAGGGTTTTGGCTGCATGGCCGAGTGGGGGCAGTAGATGACCAGTGGATGTAATTTTTTTTTTTTTTTTTTGCAGTTTTTTTGGCTGGGGCTGGGTTTGAATCCACCATCTCCGGCATATGGGGCCAGGCCCGCACCCTACTCCTTTGCGCCACAGGCACCACCCTAGGAAAGTGGCATTTTCTTTTTCTTTTCTTTTTCGAGACAGTCTCACTTTGTCACCCTTGGTAGAGTGCCATGGCGTCACAGCTCACGGCAACCTCCAGCTCTTGGGCCTAAGTGATTCTCTTGCCTCAGTCTCCTGAGTACCTGGGACTACAGGCACTGCCACAATGCCTGGCTATTTTTTGGTTGCAGTTTGGCTGGGGCTGGGTTTGAACTCGCCACCCTCAACGCCCTACTCGCTGAGCCACAGGCGCCGCCTTGGAAGGTGGCATTTTCTAATGGAACAAGCACCACCTGAGTAGTAACTCTGGCTCTGCCCTCCTTCATTAAGAGGCTCTGGGGAGTCACTTCTCTATTCCCTGCCTCAGTGTCTCACAAGTCATAAAGTGGTCACTGAGGCTAACGTTTCTGAATTCTCACCGTGTACCAGGTACTTGGTATGCTTCCTATTGTTTCCTATTGCTATTATAACAAATTACCACAAACTTCATGGCTAAAAACAACAAATTTATTATTTTATAGATCTGGAAGTCAGAAGTCTCAAATTTCATCTTATAAGACTAAAATGCAGGTGTGGGCAGGGCCATGCTCCTTCTGAACACTCAAGAGGGGAACCTGTTTCCTTGTCTCTTCAGCTTTTAGAAGCTGCCGGTGACCTTGACTCGAAGCCTCTTCCCCATCTGCAAAGCTGGCGACAGCATCACTCAGACCTCTGCTCCTGTCTTCATGGCTCTGTCTCTGACTCTGGCTCTCCTGCCCCCCTCTTTCCTTTACAAGGACTCTCATGATTACCTGAGGCCCCCTGGATAATCCAGGGTACTCTCCCCACCTCAGGATCCTTAACTTAATCAAATCTGCAAAGTTTCTTCTGTCATTAAAATAAGATATTCACAGGTTCTGGTGACTAGAACCTAGTCTGCTACATCTACCACAGTTAAGAAGCATCACCAGGCTAGGCATCATTGAATCCTCAGAACCACTTTAAGTAAAAGGGTCTGTTACCACTCCAGTTTTATAGATGGGGAAACTGAGGCTCAGGCAAGTTAAATCAACAACTTACACATCACACAAGGTACTAACCAGCAGGGCAATGTGAATTCACATACCTGAGTGCAAAGCCCTGTCTAATACCAACTTTTTTTTTTTTTTTTTTTTTTTTTGAGACAGTCTTACTTTGTTGCCCTTGGGACAACAGGTGTTGCCACCTGGGACTACAGGTGCCTGCCATAATGCCTGGCTATTTTTAGAGACGGAGTCTCACTCTTGCTCAGGTTGGTCTTGAACCCTTGAGTTCAGGCAATCCACCCACCTTGGCCTCCTAGAGTGCTAGGATTACAGGCGTGAGCCACCACACCCAGCTCTAACAACTCTTCTCAACTCCTCTAGTCCAATCCAACTCCTCTAATCCAAAACCTGTATTCACAGCTCGGTGCCTGAAGCTCAGCGGCTAGGGCATCAGCCACATACACTGGAGCTGGCAGGTTTGAACCCAGCCTGGGCCTGCCAAACAACGACAACTACAACCAAAGGAAAAAAAAAAAAGGCATTGTGGCGGGCGCCTGTAGACCCAGCTACTTGGGAGGATGAGGCAGGAGAATCACTTAAGCCCAAGAGTTTGAGGTTGCTGTGAATTCTGATGCCATGGCACTCTACTAAGGGCAACATAATGAGACTTTGTCTTAAAAAAAAAAAAAATGCACCTCCAGTGATGCATGAGAGTTCCATTTGGACCATGTCCCAGCCATCCCCTCCGGCCCAGGAGTGGTTAGCAAAGAAGGTGGAATTCCCCACCAACAGGTGATAGACTGGTGACAGAGCCTGCTGTGGCTACACCAAACAAAAAAGGTGTGTGAGGCTGTCACGAGCAGAAGGCTGAACCCTGTGTGGTAATATCTAGATGTTGCATAATAGTATTTGAAGGAGAAAATGAAGGGTAGTAGAAAAACTCACAGAGAAGCCTACTGTCTTGGTGCCCAGAGATTTCTGCTTTCAGAATTCACTTTAGAAGAACCCAAATTAGCATTCAGTGATTCAGTTACCCCACATATTGGCAATCACCACATGTAATCAGACTTTCCAAAGGGTATCTGATGTGATATAAGTTATCAGCTGTGGCAGTGCTGGTCCCCCTGCTTCTGTGCTTGGCTCTTGCAATTTATTCTCTCTCTTTTTTTCTTTTGAGACAGAGTCTCACTCTGTTGAGACTCCCAAGTAGCTGGAACTACAGGGGCCTGGTACAACACCTGGCTAGCTTTCTATTTTTAGTAGAGATGGGATATTACTCTTGGCTCAGGCTGGTCTTAAACTCTCGAGCTCAAGCAATCCACCAGCCTCGGTATATGGGGCCAGTGCCCAACCCACTGAGCCACAGGCACCACCCGGCAAGAGGTTTTTATTAAAATGGTAGGTCAGAGAAGGCCTCCCCAAAAAGGGAGGGACATATCATCACAGTCTTTCCCTGCTAACATCCCCACCAGCACTCCCAGATTGCTAGGATTACTGGCATAAGCCACCGGCCCAACCCTTGCAATTTATTCTCAATGTGGAACTAGCAGGATCCTGTGAAGACCTAAGTCAGAATGTGTCTCTCCTCTGCTCAGAGCCCTCCAGTAGCTCCTGTCTCACCCAGTGTAAAAGATTTAAGTACTTACAATGGTTTTCCAGACCCTAGGTGTCTGAGGGACTTCCACAACTACTCCATTAGCTACTCTCCTACTTCTCCCCCCATCCCAGCTAACTCAACCCAGCCACACTGGCCTCCCTCCTATCCTCCAACATGAGAGAGACAAGCCCACTTCAGAGTCTTTGTCTTCTCCCCAGAAACATGTGTAGCTCATTTGTTTAAATGTCATCTTCTGGCTCGACGCCCATAGCACAGTGGTTAAGGCGCCAGCCACATGCACCAAGGCTGGCAGGTTCAAACCCAGCCCACGCCAGCTAAACAACAATGACAACTGCAATAAAAAACAGCCAGGCATTGTGGTGGGCGCCTGTGGTCCCAGCTACTTGAGAGGCTAAGGCAAGAGAATTGCTTAAGCCCAAGAGTTTGAGGTTGCTATGAGCTGTGATGCCAGGGCGACATAGTGAAACTGTCTCAAAAATAAATAAATAAATACAATAAAAATTTTTAAAAAGTCATCTTCTTGGGGAGGCCTTCTCTGACCTACCATTTTAATAAAAACTTCTTGCCGGGCGGTGCCTATGGCTCAGTGGGTTGGGCACTGGCCCCATATACCGAGGGTGGCAGGTTCGAACCCGGACCCGGCCAAACTGCAACAAAAGAGCCGGGCATTGTGGCAGGTGCCTGTAGTCCTAGCTACTCGGGAGGCTGAGGCAGGAGAATCACCTAAGTTCAGGAGTTGGAGGTTGCTGTCAGCTGTGATGCCACAGCACTCCACTGAGGTTGATAAAGTGAGACTCTGTCTCAAAAAACCCAAAAACCTCTTGCCACAGCCCACACCTAGCTGAGGCACTCCCTTTTCCCTAAATAGTTTAACTTCCTTCTTGACTTGTCAGTCTTTCCCTGCTAACATGAAAGCTCCACACAACTGAATACTTGTCTAGTGCTGTCCACTGCTATGTAGGCTCAGTACCTAAAATGTTTCACTTATCGTAGGCACTTAATAAATAACTGTTGAATAAATGAACAAATGAATGAACTAATGAATCATCTACTCTCAAGTCTGCAGGTCCTAGCCCTGTGTTGACAATGTCTATACCTGTCTATAGTCCCATGTCTGATTCCTAACGATGGGGATCCCTCCAATGTCCCAAATTTACATCAAAGCTGGAAATCCTAACTGAAATGCAAGTTGTGCCTTCTTTGGGCACAAAAACACTCGGTTTCTCCCAGGCCAGAGAATCCTCTGCCTCACCTCTCTGGTTTCCACCTCCCATGTCCTGCCTCTTCTGCCTCCAGGCTCTCTGTTCCCAAAGCAACTGGGATAACTGAACTGAATGTGACTTCCTTGGTGTCACCTGATCATAAGAAAGCCCACAGAATCATCAACTAGTAATAAAAACACAAATCCCTCCCTTTACACAAACACCTACATGTTGACAGAACACTTTTGCAGACATTATGTCATAAAATTTTCACAACATCCCTGGGCTTAGATGTCATTAGTCCCAAAGGACAGATGAGAAAACAGATTTAAAAAAATGAAACGTGGCTCAGTGCCAGTAGCACATTGGTTATGCACTGGTCACATGTACCAAGGCTGGTGAGTTTAAAAAAAAAGAGAAATGAAAACAATTTGCCTGAGGTCACAGAGTAAGAAGAAGAGCTGGGGACTTGAATCCAGGTCCTAGGCCTAAATAGTCAGCAACCTGTATCTCCACAGTTTAAAAAACTGGCTGTCAGGCAAGTTGCACACCTTTGGGCCTCAGTTTCCTCATCTGTACAATGGAGACAAAAGCAGACGCTAGGTCATGGGATTCTGGTGAGAATTCAATGAGTTAATCCATGTGAGGTGTATAAAATAATGACCAGCAGGTTGTAATGTTGAATCATATTAGCTCTCATTATTATTCTTTATTTCTTTTTTTTTTTTTTTGAGACACAGTCTCAAGCTATCACCCTGGGTAGAGTGCCGTGGTGTCACAGCTCACAGCAACCTCCAACTCTTGGGCTTAAGTGATTCTCTTGCCTCAGCTTCCCAAGTAGCTGGGACTACAAGCGCCCACCACACAGCTGGGCTATGTTTTTGTTGTAGTTGTTTGTCATTGTTGTTTGGCAGGCCCAGGTTGGATTTGAACCCTCCAGCTCTGGTGTATGTGGCTGGGGCCCTAGCCGCTTTAGCTACAGGCGGCGAGCCTCAATATTATTCTTATATTAGAAAAATAGGAGATGTTTAAAACCCTAAAATCATTACGACAATTTGTGAGTGTGTATATTTTCCTGGCAAAAGAATTCTCGGCTTCTAATTCTCAAAAGGCTTTGTGACCCAAAACTTTTTTGAAACCAATGAGCAAGAGAGAGAACAAGAATATGTCCAATTATCAAACACAGGGCAGTGCCTGTGGCTCAAAGGGGTAGGGCGCCAGCCCCATATGCTGGAGGTGGCGGGTTCAAACCCAGCCCTGGCCAAAAACTACAATTATCAAACACAATCTTGTAAGCCTTGCTTCCCCAACATCCCTCCCCCAAAACCTCTACATTCAGAACTAAGGAAATGTGGCCCGAATCAAGAGAGTCCGCGTGTGAACACAAAGCAGTATGATGCTGAGTACCAACACTCAGTTGTGGGCTCTGATCTTAGCACTGTTATTTATTAGGAGGGATCACAGCCCCTACATCACACCACGCCTATGAACGGTGAGATCGTGCAGGTAAAACACCTTGGCCATCTCCTGGCAAAGAGAAGATGCTTAAAACCATTTAGCTCTCTTCTCTCAATGGTTTCTTATCTCTGACAGGAACAGCCTGTTTGGAATACTATGATCTTTCCTGTTTGTCTCCCTCCAGATTCACAGGGCTGTGGTTCGGATTCAGTGATTATATGTACAGAACACACTCAGAAAGACACAGCCAGCATTCCAGAATAGTAGCTTACACTGGCCACTTATTTCCCCTGCCTACACTTCAGTTTCCCCCTCTTTAAAACGCAGTTAATTGGCTTAGTTGATCTTCCAGGACACCTTCCAGCCCTGAGCCCACTGACTTCGGGAGGCAGGAGAAACAGCAACGATTCATTCTGTTCCAGCTGAGGAAACTAGGGCTCAGAAATTGGAAGCAACCTACAGAGGCCACTCACTGATTCCTGTGGTCATCTTAGACCTTGTCCTTCTTGGATCTCCTTTCTACTCTGCCTAGGGGCCCAGGGATTATGCTGTCCATTTTCCAGGTAAGGAAGCTGAGGCCCAGAAGGGAAAGTGACTCAACCCATTGCCAGCTGGCTCCAGAGCAGTATCTGGACCGTGAGACTCCAGGCTCCTAGTAAGTAAGTATAGGGGCAGGGCAGGATCACCTGTAGGACCACAGAGATAGTCTTCTCGCCTGCCTTGGCCGCCCGCCATTTTCGGTAAGTGTCTGCTTTGAGAAGGTTTTCTGCACAGTGAGTCTGGAAACAAGAGTAGGAAAGGAGAATTAGGACACAGAGATGAGAGGTAGGCCTCCAGCTCTCAGATTATTTCAAATCCTCCCACTCTTCTGCAATTCTCCAGATTTAAACTCCCCCGTTAATCTCCCCCCGCCCCGCACTCTGTCTTAAACTTCCCGGACGACACTTTCCCTGGAAATTCACATATGGGCTCCCCTATTCCTCCTTTTCTCTCCGGAAGTTGCACAGAGACTCCGGAAGTTCCCGGATTCCACATCTCTCTCAGAATTCACTTTTAACCTCCTGGAAATCCCCCATGGCCCTCCTTACACTTCTACGAAGAACCCCAAAAGTTTTTAGTGCTCTCTCATTAATTCCCTTATGCCTTCCGACCTCCCATACGCCGGTCCCTCACCGAGTCCTGGCTGCTACAGGACACGACGTGGCGAAGGCGAATCTCGGGCATGTTAAGGTGGTGGGCTTTTCCTGGCCCAAAGGCCGAGTGAGGGTCTGGATTGGGGGGCGGAGACGAGGGGCGTCCGGCACGGGCTTCAGTGCGCAAGCGCGCGAGGCTCGGGCCTTTCAAAACGCGGCGCGCCGGAGCGCGCGTCGACACCGCGCATGCCCATTCTAGCCTCTCCGTGGAGGTGGGCAATGAATCGACGTATGCCCTAGCAACGAACTTTTTCTTTAGCCCCGCCTCTCTTTGGCTCCACCATTCTCAGGCCCCTGCTCCTGATGACGTCTACACCCAGCATTCTGGGAGCCTAGCAACAGGAGCGGTCTCCGAGATTGGTGGCTAGAAGAAACTCGCCATTATCATTGGACAACACAGTCACCACCCAAACCGAACCGGAGAAAGTAGGACCACCGCAAACCTGAGTGAATTTTCGCAGGGAACCCAAATTCGGCTGCGGCACTATCCTCCCCCGCAGGCTCCTTCTGCTACACTCTTCCTCGTCCTCCCCTGTGCCGCCCCCCCACCCCAAAAATCTCTCAGATCTCACTCAGCCTTATGCCTGAAGCCAAGAAAGAGTGAGTCAAGGTCCTTAAATAAAACACAAAACATGAGCCCAAACCTCGCACTCACACACTCTCCGAGCCTAGGGTGCGTCCACAAATGCCTCAGTTTCCCAATATATGACCTGCAGGCATCTGTCTCCTACCACGCCCGCCTCTGAGCGCTGACAGGCACCCCTCTGTTCGGTCCCCTGGAGACTACGGTGCACCCTCGGGCGGGTCGGAGCTGTAGACAACTCAGACACAGAAGTGTGAGCCAAGCACGTGAAACAGAAAGGAAGGGAGACAAGGCACCCAGGCCCCGCAAGACGAGTCTGGACATGCTGGACGCTCCCAGATAGGGGTCCACCCACACTGCTATGCTGGGCGCCAGAGATCCCAGTCTTGCAGCCACTCTACACCCGCAGGGAATGAAGTGACCCAACTCTGACCTTGGTCTTCCATCAAATAAATAAATGAAAGATGTGGTTGGAAGGTGATAAAATAAGGAAGTGATCTTCTTGGACCTGATGGAAAAGGGGTTGGAAGTCTGGACTCCTGGGTCCCTCGTGGAGGAGAGGTCTGGGCACAAGATGCCTAGCTCCCTTTTGGATTCAGGTTTAGCCTTCCCAACCAGGCCACAGAGGACTGCCCTGGGTTCTGACCTCAGCTATTTCTCACCTCGGGGTGAAGGTGGGTCTGGACCCGCCCCTCCTCAGCTTCCTATAAGGGCTGGGGACCTGGGACTGCAAGTTCACACACCATGAGGTCCTCCACAAGACCAGGGACCTTTCTGCTGGCCTTCATGCTGCTCTGCACCCTCCTGGGTCTTGGTGAGTGACAAGGGACCTGGACTCCTTGGTGGGACCTCAAGAAAAGAAGGACTGGGAGAGAGCACTCAGCAAGGTCCTCAGGGGGGTTTGGGAAGGGGTGGAATCTGACAATTCGGGCTCATGGAGGAGGCAGAGAGATAAAGGAACAGAAAGCCTAGAGCTCCAAGGGAAGAAAAGCTCATGTGAGTGAATCCCTGAGAGAGGGTGTTTGGTGGGCTCTGAATCCTCTGCCTCCCAGGCAGAGTCCCAAAATAAGACACCTGAATTCTAGAAAATCAGATGACAGCATGACTAGAAGGGAAATCCTTTTTTAAAAAATAGTAATAAAAAATAGCCAGTATGGCAAGATCAGCCTGGGCAGCTTAGCAGGTCTCCTTCTCTAAAGTAATAACAACAATAATAATAATAAAGGGAGGAGATATTTCCTTTCTCTTTGCACTCTAAGGAGTTCATTCCCTCTTCTCTTGGACATGGGAGTCCAGGAAAACCTCACTTTACCCAGGCCCCAGGAATCTATGAGCCCTAGTTGCCTCCTCTCATAGGACCAAGGAGTCTATGCCCTAAGCCCTCCGTACTCACCATCCCTCCTTGACCTAGGATGCAGACCCAAGCCCCAGGCACCCCTGCTGAGCTCCTACTGTCTGCAAGACCTATGTGGTACCTGCAAGGGGCAGCGTCCCACACCCAAGAACCAGCTGGACCTGAAGTTTCACAAAAGTCCATGAAAACCTTCACCTTGACCGCTCCCTGCCCCTGGGCTTTCTCGGGGAACCCTGGTGTCCAAAGTCCTCAACCTTGTAATTAGGAAAACAGGCTTCTTGGTGGAGTTGCTTCCAGCTCCTAAAAGCAGCTTTGAGGGCATCATCACCACTTCCTTATCAGGCTCTGGACAGTTCCCTGGAGAGTGGTCAATATCCCACCAGTAAAAAGTCAGGAGACACCAGTCCTTTCCTTCCTCGGGACCCCAAAGTCCATCTCTCTTGCCCTTCTCTCCCTCTGGTCTCCAAAGTCAAAGTCCCAAGACTTTGTGACCCATGACTAAAGCCCACCCTCTACACTGCAGGGTGCCCACTAAGCTGTGAGGTATGTAAGGGCTCTGGGCCCACGTGCAGCGGAAAAATGAAGACGTGTGATGCTGGCAAGGACGCATGCATCATCCTCGTGGGGGAGTCCAGTACAAGTATGAGGGTGTGAGTGGTGGAGGGGCAGGTGTACCATCCAAGTAGAAGATACCATGGGGAGGGGGAGGGAGTACAGAACCATTACAGTTCTCATGATGGGTTGGGTGTGGGAAGAAAATCAGAGGAGGGCAAGAAAGTGTGAAAGACTATACCCAGATGGAGGGGAGGAGAATTAAATGCTGTTGGCTGGGCACAGTAATTCAGGCACTTTTTAATCCTAGCACTTTGGAAGGCTGTGGCAGGAGGATCACTTGAGCCCAGGAATTGGAGGTTGCAATGAGACCATAAATGCAAGGTCTGAGGAGTGACAATGGAAGAATCTGAGAATGTGGTGCAGGGAGCATCCTGGGGTTTGTAGGAAGAGATTATAGCACAGGGAGGGAAGGGCAAAGTGATGAAGGCTGGTAGAGAACATGTCACACAGCCTTGGGGGACCTGAAAAAGAGAAGGATGGCTGCGGAGTGGAGTGGAAGGGACCACATCAGGAAGTTGCAGGTTTGGGGAGATGTAGGATTAGAAGAGACCCTGAGGCATGGGCAGTAGGCCAGGAAGTGGTCAGCCAGAGCCCCCTCTTTCTGTTCCCCACTCGGCAGAGGGCCAACAGTCGGTGAACACCTACAAGGCCTGCATCAAGTTCAGCGACTGCTACTCTGGTTTTGTGTCCACCACCATGAGCCCCAAGGACTACATGGTATCCAACACGCACTGTTGCCAGAGTGATGGCTGTAACCGTGGCTCTGTTCCACGTAAGTGCCAGCTCAGCTGCACCCCAGGGTGCTCTGGCTCACCACCAGCCAGCACTGTAACATCAGGCATGCACCTTGGTTGCTCTGAGCCTCTGTTTTCTTACCTGTAAAATGCAGTGTCCATTAGTAACCCTGGTGTTTTCCAGGATTCTGGGGTATTTCGGAACAGTTTAAACATCCCTATTCACCTTACTCTTTATCCTCACCTTCAGCTCCCCAAAACAATCGTACTGAAAATGGCCTGCTTTGCCCTGCCTGCATTGCACCCTTCCAGGAGACATGCCCAGGGACCCAGGTATCCCGCTGTGTTGGCCAGGAAACCCACTGCATCTACTTTGCTGGCAACGTGCAGGCTGGTGAGGCTGCCTAGATCTCTGGAGCAGGAGATGGGGTCTCTAGAACTAAAGGGCCAAACTTCTAGATTCCAGAGGAAGAGGGGGCTCTAGAGAAGTGGGTAAGGAGGTGATTGGAGCCAGGATTCCTGGGTCATGAAGAAAAAGGGGTTGGAGTCCCTAACTCTCATCTGAAATCTCCTTCACAGGTATCTTCAACGCCAAATTTGCTACTCGTGGCTGTGCCACAGAGAGTGCCTGTTACACCAAGGTTGGGGCTGAGGTACCCTCAGCTTCCTATCTCTACTTCCTTCGCAGAGCAGACTGCCTACCAGCCCCCCAGCCCCCTGGCAGGGCTGAGTGAAGAACTGAGGAGTATGTATGTGGCTTGAAGTCCCCATTTGTCCGTAGTCTGCAGCTCCCCGTGTTCCTATAAATTAAACAAGAGAGCAAGAGCAAGCTTGAGTCCTTGTAATGTGATGCATCTTGGGAAGGGTGTGTGTGCAGAGTAGGGGTCTTAATCTTCTTTTCTTTCTTTCTTTTCTTTTGTTTTTGGTTTTGTTTTTGAGACAGAGTCTCACTCTGTTATCCTGGGTAAAGTATCATGGGATGGTAGCTCACAGCAACTTCAAACTCCTGGGTTCAAGTGATGTTATTGCTTCATTCTCCCAAGTTTTTCTATTTTTTTTTTTTTTAAGTAGAGACAGGGTCTTGCTCTTGCTCAGGCTGGTCTTGAACTCTTCAGCTTAGGCAATCCAGCCACCTTGGCCTCCCAGAGTGCTACAGAGTGCACCACCTCACCCAGCCAGCTGTTATCTTTTCAAATCCCTTTTCAAGGAAGTGAGGGAATACTCTGCCTTTTTATAAGGGATTACTCTTTGCAGGTCCCTATGGTAAGTTTTCCATACTATATCTCATTTCATGATCACAACTCTATGAAGTTGGTGTTATCCCCATTTTACAGATGAACAAACTGGGGCACAGAGTGTAGGTGTCACTCACCTTGGCCTTGGGTCAAACAGCTAGGAAACAGCCCTGATTGAAACCTGAGTGTGACAGACTCCAGGTCTCAGATCACCTTTCCCAATTAACCTCGCTCTCTTTTTGCTCCATTTTTCATGACTGCAAAATGTAGACATTAATAGTTATAGCAGTGTTTTCCAACCTTTTTTTATCTCATGGCACAATTGAACATACAAACTTCCACAGCACACTTAAATTATGTTGATTTAAAAAAAAAAAAAAAGTAAAAAAAAATACTTACTGTGCTTTGAACTTTTTTTTTTTTTTTTTGAGACAGAGTCTCACTACGTCACCCTTAGTAGAGTGCTGTGGTGTCACAGCTCACAGCAACCTCAAACTTTTGGGCCTAAGAGATTCTCTTGCCTCAGCCTCCCAAGTAGCTGGAACTACAGATGCCCGCCACAATGCCTGGCTATTTTTTGGTTGTAGTTGTCATTGTTGTTTGGCAGGCCCGGGCTGGATTCAAACCCACCCGCTCTGGTGAATGTGGCTGGCGCCCTAGCTGCTGAGCTACAGGCGCCGAGTCTGTGCTTTGAAGTTTTCAAAAGAATTTAATTGATGATCTTTAAAATTTTTCATGGCATACCTAAAATCCTGTCAAGACACACCAGTGTGCTACAGCACACCAGCTGGAAATCACTGAGTTACAGCATCATGGAGTTGTGTCAAATAAAAGTCAACTTAAAAAGTACTTAGTGTAGGCGAAGGAAAGGGCAGAGGTGGCGGGTGGGGGGTGGGGAGACACTTAGTGCAGGTCCTGACATCTTTAAGACATTGTTGATTCTAGAGACAGTATGTATGTCTGAGTAAACAGTAATCATTATAATAGCTGCCACTTACTGAGTGGCTATTAGTTGGCAGGTGCTAAACATTGGCAAAATTGTGACTGACTAGATGATGCTATAGTAACAAGTCAGTCCCTCATCTTAGTGGTTTAAAATAACAAAATCGTATTAGTCAACTAACACTGTAATAATGCTGTGTAACGAATCATTTCCAAACTGAAACTTTAAGTAACAAGCATTCTTCTTCTAAGGCATTGTGGGGTTGGCTCCCTTTTGGGATGTGATTCAGGTCTTCTCTTTGGGATTACACAATATTTTGCGATCAGTGGCTCCTTGGAAAAATGTTCTCATGGCAGAGCACAGGAGCACAAAAGCCAGATGTATTAAATTTTTTTTTTCTCTAGCCACTTTCTGCTAAGGAAAAAAACCATTTTTTAGATTTCCTTTGTGATGTTTTATTTGACCCATGTGTTACTCAGAAGTGTTTAATCTCCAAGTGTTTTGGGATTTTTCAGCTACCTTCCTATTGTTTATTTATACTTTGATTCCATTGTGGTGTGAGAAAAAACTTTTTCTGATATCCGTTCTTTTAAATTTGCTAAGGTGTGTTTTATTGGCCCAGAATGTGGTGTATCCTGCTGAATGCTCCATGTGAACTTGAGAGTTCTGTGTAGTCTGCTGTTTTTTGCATGAGTTCTTTTATAATATTAATTAGATCCATTTGCTTGATGATGGTGCTCATTTCAACTCTTTTTTTTTCTTTTCTTTTCTTTTTTTTTTTTTTTTTTGAGACAGAGTCTTACTGTGTTGCCCTTGGTAGAGTGCTGTGATGTCACAGCTCACAGCAACCTCAAACTCTTGGCCTTAAGCCTCCTAAGTAGCTGGGACTACAGGTGCCCGCCACTATGCCCAGCTATTATTTTGTTGTTGTTACAGTTGTCATTGTTATCTAGCAGGCCTGGACAGGGCTTGAACCCACCAGCCTCGGTGTATGTGGCTGGTGCCCTACTCACTGAGCTATGGGCGCTGAGCCCAACTGATTCTTTACTGATGCTCTGCCTGCTGGATTTGTCAATTACCGCATATACTCGAGTATAAGTCGACCCGAGTATAAGCCAACCCCCTTAATTTTACCCTAAAAACTGGGAAAACTTAGTGACTCGAGTATAAGCTGAGGTGGAAAATGCAGCAGCCACTGGTAAATTTCAAAAATAAAAATATATACCCAAAAC